>MINK01008474.1:167-14084 GCA_001735545.1 Phormia regina
GATATATAAGTCATACAGAATTAGTTCTTAAGAACTAGTTCTCTAAAACATTATTTCAAACAAATTTAGAACTACAAATAGATTCTAGACCATTGGTGTCAGAATTGGTTGTGATATCACTAGTTCTGAGGATGTTATTAAAGAATCTGAAGTGGTTCTGATTACACCAGTTCTAGAACTAATGATTTTAGAACCTGTTCTAAATTTTTTCCAGGGTAGAATTTCTTTTTTTCTATAACATAATAAATATTTAAAAGAATATGAATATGTCTGTAACGTCTAATCGGTTGATTGGATTTGCGTGAAATTTAGTACAGATATAACAGAGGAGTGTACAATGTTAAGTTTGGAAGGAGTGCACAACAGATTCCCCAAGGGAGAAGCTAAGGCGGCTTAAAGTACATAAAATTGTTTATAACTTGCCAAATTTTTGTTTCAAATATCATTATTTTCCATAACTTTAAAGTGGCGTTGTTTCGGTTCTATAAAATATATTGATTTCAGTATTTTTCTATATAACAAAGAATTATTATAATTCAAAATCATTTTTTCGGAGTCGGTAAAGATATGGACTTACAATTTTTTTATTCATTAGATAATTTTGTTCTTCGTTGGCTAAGAAGGCAGAAATTCAGCATTTTGAACCAGTTTTGAGACAGATCACACAACTAACCCGAAAGACCACATTCAGTATAAATAAATATAATACAATTTTGTAAAAACAAATAGAAAATTGTTTTATTTTTGTATATTTTTAATTTTTTAAATATTTAAATTTTTTTTATTTTATGTTAATGTCGTCGGCGGCACCCCATGTTTTATAATATTGCATGCTTATCACTTAGCCGCAGATTGTTATTGCGCGCGAGTTGATAATTGCTCATTTAACAAGCAAGCATAAAATTTGCTCTCCCTGTTTAAACTGGTTCCCAACTGGAACTTTGATGACTGTTAGGTATCAATTGATCCTTTTGGTGGCTATTGGTACTCAATTGTTACTCAACTGGTACTGAGGGACCGGTACTATTGCACCAATTGTTGCCAATATCCCATAAGCTAAAGAAAAAATAATTAAATCGTTTGAAAAAAAATGGACCAAGAATATGCCATATTTAGGTACTTAAAAATTCAAACGAAGATACAGATTTATTAACAAAAACTTTGGAAACCAACTTTGTAAAACATTATAAAACCATGGAAACTATAATGGTTTCATAAGTGTTTATATATAATGGTTTCGGGGCTTATAACTTTAACAAATATTAACTGATTTGAAATATGTTTTTCATTTGAAATTTATTTACAAGAAACAAAATAGTCATATTATGTATCGTTCTGAAGGAAATTATGTCTTCCTTAAAACCATGTATAATAATTTTACTATATTAACATGTTTAGTACACTTTTCTTGAAACTATGCGAACAAATTCAATTATCTTTACATTGACTTATTTCAAAAATTAGGGACTGAATAATTTCTTCACACGATGTTATTTTCTCACACGATCTTAAATATTTAATTTAGAATTCATAAATGTAGAAATCAGAAAAATATATATCATTTTACTATATATTTTCAGGAGTCGAAGTTGTTATTATTGAAAATATGGATATTTTCGGAAAATTGCTTCGTGTGACTAAGTTTACCGGTAGGCTGTAATAGTTGTTTGCAGAACCTTTAAAAACATATTGATCTATATAGTTTAATTTACAGAAGTACAAAAATGAACAATCAATTTTTTTAAAGACTCAAAAAATTCAACTTCTCATCCAAAATTGAACATTTTTAACCACTGCTGGATGTAGGGTGAATGTTCAAAACTTTTCAAAATTACACTTACACCTTTTCTTGGGTTCCCGTCCCGAAACAAATAACGGTATCAGTATAAAATTTTGATTTTGCCTGATAGCGGGAAAATATTTTCGACTTCCTCGGGTCCCAGATCAAATATTTTAATTATCTTTGCAATCATTAGCTAAACAATTGATAATCGAACAAGATATAGTTCATTCCCTTATCAGATTTAAATGTGATTATTATTCTAATAATTTTCGGATCTATACAGTTTTGGACTTCGGAAAAATGTCGTATTTGAATCAGAAATATCTTTGAAAAATAATTTATTAAAATTAATTTCTTAAAGTTCCTAAACCGTTTAAGGTAATTTAAATGCGAGTTCAAATGTTATGAAATTGTTTGTAGCTTCAAATGGATGATCCATCAACATTACTGAAAATGATAAAAGTTAATCCCATATTTAAACGTATCTAAATTATTAAATAATATTTTCGAAAAATTTCAACGACCATATAGTCTATATAGACTATATAAATTTGTCATTGATATGGAGAAAAAGATAGTCATTCTCTTTACTTTCTTAATGGTTTTTTCTACAAATTAATTCCGAATAATATCCATACAAGATCCTTTCAATGGGTTTAAGTTTTTATTTGCTTCTTTTTAGTGCTGATACCGAACCTGTAGCCCATGCTGTAAATTTCTGAAGGAAAATTTTTATGAAACCAAAATTATGGAGAGAATTTTCATAGAAGCAAATGATAGACAGTAAACTAAGAACCTATCTTTAGATTCATATGATAAATAATTGGAAGATTCTCTTAAGTTGAAATGCCCACTTCTTCCATAATACATTTTTTGTGTTTGCTAAAACTTTTTATCAAAATGAAGTCGCATTATGTTTAAGGCTCTTAAACTCTTTGTACTTATTGTACTTATACTTATTGTAAATGATATTACCAGAAAACAATCAATAAAAGTACTTTCTAAAATAAAATTCTATAAATAAACTCTTATTATTAAAAATAATTTTATATTTTTTATTTCCTCAAGTAAATTATATGAAAATTGATTTTACAATATCGAAAATTATATTTTTAAAATACCGGTACAGAGGGAAACGGCATATTGAATACCGGTATTTTTAACAAAATTATAATTTCGGTATCGGTATCAGTTACGGTAACCAACTTTAAACGGTATTTAACCTTGAAAAATTCGTTTTAAAATGCATCAGGCAGGTAAAGTATCGAATTTTTGATATCGTTCGTTAACAAAATTTAATAATAAATAACATAATGCAATTAAAAAGTTCGATACTGAAATGGAGACAATTGCATACTAAAATTTAAATTAAACTTAATTAAAGAGAACTATTTTTCCCTCTTTATAACACCCATTGAGCAATTGCATCGGCTAGCTGTTTTGGGAAACACATACTTCTATTGAATATTTAAAAGGTAAGAGAGGCTTATTTTTCTAAAAATTGTTCATGATCTCAGTGAGACATCTCAACAAGTCACAGACCTTGTGCAAAGTTAAAAAAGATTTGAAAAAAGATCATTATTTATTTTTTTTAATATAATATTAAGAAATGTGTTACTACTTATCGATTTCTCTAATTAGTCCAACTTATGTTTAATATCTTATAATTGACTATAATTCCAAAAAATACATATAATTGTCCCTTTCATAGACTTTTGCAAATAATAAAAGCATATTTAAATCGACATTTATATTCTCCCACGATACAACGCCCCACCAAAATTAAGACGGACACGTGTCCTGTTTGTTATTTTTATTGTATTGCACTCATTTCATAATGGTGCCTGCCTTTTTATGATGCATTGTGGCATGGTGGTTGTAGTTGTATTATATGAATATGTTTCATTAATTTTAATGGGCGCGTGCCCAATGTCTTTTATTTACAGTCATAAAATTAAGGTTCTTTTTACATCTGACATTTTCACTAATTGATGAGAATTCCATTGTGTATTAAAATTAAGGTCACAATTTTTATATATAAATTAATTTTTATAAGCAATATTTGTTGTATTATACATACATGTGTATGTATTGAATGATGTGTATATGAGTGGCTGAGTGTAAGTAATTAAAAGAGAATTTTTTAAACAATAATTATTGTAAATCTATAGAAAAATCCCGCTAGTTTTTAAAAATATTTAGGGGTTATTTAATGTTTGAAATGAAATTATGAATTCTGATTAGTCATGAACGTGTGAAATTAATTTATATGTTTTTCGAGATATTAAGTTCTATATTGTGACATAAAATTTTAGCAAAAATAAATTTTTTGAGCAAAATATTTTTCTCCCAAACTTAATCTGTAATAAAAGTAAATATCAAATTTCTTCCTGCCGTTTTTTAAAGCTTTTTTAGTTTAAGCTTAATAAATTTTTTTCTTATGACTCATTTATAACTTAAGGCTAAAATCATGAAAATATTAAATTAAAATCCCGTCTGAAATTCAAATAATATGTAAAAAGAAAAAAACTTATAATAACAATATTAATGCATAATGCATATCAATAAAAATAACAACAAAATTTATGAAAAAAAAAACTTTTATGCAAATTTTTTAAATTTATGAATAACGCGCCATTAAGTCATTTTATTTTTTTATTTCATTTATTTAAAGATTTTTATTTTGTAGCTGCCACAACCACAAACAGGCCAATGAAAGTCAAATTTCATGTCTCAACAAATAATGTAAACTACAAGAGTGTATAAAAAAAAAAAAAATAATAATAATAGTATGGACTCGTATATAAAACGTCTGTTAGTATTTAGTGTGGCAAACAACTACAACAACATTAAGCATAAACAGTGGTTCTAAAATGTTTTTTTTTTTTGGAAACTTATTAACCGTTTGATAAAACAACCCATATTCCATATTTAAGGACTATACAATCTCAGTATTCAGTGATGGCTCTAAGACAGATTTTGGCATTGGCTCGGGTATATTCTCTGATGATATAGAAATTTCGATGTCTCTCTCAGAGAATCCCATTTAGTGAAGGTTGGGCAATAAATTCCGTATTTAAGGACTATACAATCTCAGTATTCATTGATGGCTCTAAGACTGATTCTGGCATTGACTCGGGTTTAATCTCTGATGATATAGAAATTTCGATGTCTCTCAGATTACCCAATTCGTGCACAGTCTTTTAGGACGAAGTTTAATTTCTACGATTGGAACTTTGATATATATGTAGACAGCCTTGCGGCAATGAAGGCTTTTAATTTTCCTCAATGTAAGATCAAAATGTGCTGACGACTGTAAACGCTTTTTAACTTTCGGGTGGAGCTGATGTGGGTTCCGGGCCATACAGGTATACGAGGTAACGGAATGGTGGATGAATGCGCAGTAACTGCATCGTCACTTACGAGGACATTCTCACCCCCCTTCGTTACTGTATCCAATACTCTTGATAAATGGGCGGGTGAATGCGCACCAAATGCATCGTCTATAGACAAGACACTCACTTGCATGGATATTCTCAACCCCTTACGTTACTGCATCCAATACTCTTGATAAATGGGCGGTAGATAAGATGGAAAACAACGTGTCCTCAATCGCCCCATGCAGATTATCAAAAATTTTCTGGCCATTCCGGTCCTGGAGCAGAACCAGAAAACTAATATCTCTGGATAAATCATCGATAAGGCTTCTAGGGCACTGTATGATTGGGCGCATGTGGAAATATATAAGTTACCCAGGAAATAGTTTTTGTAGAAGTTGTTTAGATGAGGAAGACGTATGTAGATTAGGCAGCTCTTTCAAGATCTGGATTGTGTCAATGACATGCCACTTTCAAACCTGAGTTAGGGTTGTTTCAAGGTGGACTAACGAAAAGTTAGTTTTTTTACTTGTGGTAACGGAGAGGGGCTTTCTTTTTATATAAGGCATCACCATGAGCCTAATTGCCTATAAACTAACCTATGAACCGTTAAAGATATCTCAATAGAATTTCGCATGTTCAGCGGTGAGCAGTTTTAGAGTTGATTTGAGGGAGTATATAAATATAGGGGATTAATGGTTGCCCTACAAAATTCGTTATAACTTTTAGTTTAAGAAATATTCCTGTTGTAATAAATGTGTACCTCATTTTAAGCCTCTTTTTTATTTTTGACTTTTTTAACTTGGCGGCCTTTATATTATCCCTAATGTTACCGCTAAAATAAAAGTGGACATTTTTTTAAATCTTTGTTTTTAAGACAAGTATATCCATATTATGCTGAAGTATCAATAAAATATAACTATTCGTTTAAATTTTATTGAAGTTTAAATATTAACTTTATTATAAAAATGCTACATTTTAAGTCCTTAAAGAAATTCTGCAATCAAATTACATTTTAGTAACTTATTTTTGGAAAAATTATTAATCTCCATATTCCACACTTTTCTTGGATACCAAATACTTGCAAAAGGATATATACTTTTGCTTAAAATCCAACAGAAAACTGGATTCCTCTAGCCAAATGAAGCTATTTGTCATACATTTAAATGCCATAGAATGCCAATTTTTGTAGGGCTACCCACTTCTCCTCTGAGCCGTTAAGAACCTAGACTCCTCCAAAACAACTCAAAAACACCTTACCTCACATCATGTGAAATTTTATTGTGATATCTCTAACGGTTCAAAATTTACAGATTTATTTCAAAAAAGGCGTTTTGGAACCACTGTATCACAATAACTATAACAGAGATTTACAGGAGTGTACATTTCCAACAAAACATTAAAACGTTGTGTGTAAATATTAGGGAAGTTAATTAAATTAAAAAATACTTGTTCCATTTGACTATTCAAAATATATTTCCAAATAAAAATATCTCTTATATCTAGTTTATAGTTACCAGCCTAATATTAGAAAAAAAAAATAGTATTTATGACAGTTTCGTTTAACAATGTATGTTACGTTTTTAGATCGGATGAGATATTAATCGATTTTTAAATGTTGAAAATGTCATGTCAATAAATGTCGTAATATGATTTTATGAAATTTTATATCATTAGTTTTATAAAATAGTGTTATAAGGAAATTTTAATATTAATAAATTTGCAATTGGACAAAAAATTAAATGTCTGCTGTTAAACTGTTTGCAAAGTATCAGGAGAATTTCGTAGGAAACTTGATTCGAGAAGAAATATAATTACTCCGCCGTGAACCCACTAGTTAGGGATCTCTATCTCTGTTGCAGGGATTGTGTCTAGAAAATGTATGGATATTATGTCTATACTCTTGCAGACTGCTCTAGATCTACTCAGTGTGTGGATCGCAATTAGTGATCTTATTGTAAATCTAGAAAAAACGGAACTTGATCTTTTCTCTAGATGATATAAAATATAAGTGTACCTAGGGATTATAATGGATTCCAAACTATTTTGCTCCAAAATACACCGGCTGGAGCCTACATATAGTCATGTATAGTAAAGCCATTGGGAAATTCTGGCGAATATATTCTAGGAATATAAAATGCCTCTTCGACATGGTAATAAGGGCCATAATTTTGTATGTTTTCTCAAAATACACCTTCTTTGGAATCCTTAAAAGGATTCCACGTAGCTCTACGCTACTGCTTTCAGGCGCGTTACGTACAACTCTATCTAAAGACTTATTCCTTCTAATGGACCTTTTGACCAAACGGATCATCATCACGTCGGCGACTATGCTCAGAACTATCGACGTAATAGTCATGAGACTTTCCTTGTAATATTGATTATTAAAGAACCATACCTTTCCTTGACAGAGACATCTTTGTTTTAATCTCGACTGCTCCGGTACTAAGAGCCGGCGCAGTGAAAGTTTACACTGATGGGTTCAAATCTGTTGATCGTGTTGTGGGCGTGTCTTCATCGCCGCATATGTGAAAAATAATTCCTTCATACTGACGGATCATTGCAGTGTTCTTCATGCAGAGATCTCGTTATAAAAAGAGCGGTAAACTCGTTGATGTACTATAGGAAAATCCAAATCTGTACTGATATCAAGGTGGAATTAAATCTCTACGGGGTATCTTTTCGACATCCAGGCTGGTACATGAATGACGAGATATTAAAACCTGGATTTAGTCTGCATTTGAGGTCATTCAAATACCCCGGGGAATCTCACTGCAGACGAAGTGGACAAAACTGGTTACCTTCTTCGATATGAAGAAGCTGATTAATTGACCGAAATACCGGAATACAGATTAACAATAATGAGGAACTTATCGAGGATTGCAAAGGATAGATTGATGAATCCTAGAGGCAATTATAGTCCCACTATGAAGAACTTCAAATAAACCTCATTTTGGTACTACTAAGGTATCGAAAGGATATGAAAATGCCTAATCTAATATCCATTGTCATGGGGAACTGGATTGCAGGTGTACATGTTAAGATATTAGGGCTCCCTTTCAACGACTTTTGTTACTGTTGCTATGATAAGGATGAGAAAGAGGCAGAGCATTTTCTATGTCACTGTCCAACTCGCACTAATATAAAGACAGTCTGCTTGTGCTTGCATTGTTAGGTCTCTCTGATATCGACATCAGAGTAATCAATTCCTTCATACATGCGTCAGGTTGGTTCTACTCGAACGCAGTTTCTCGTCAGAGGTACCTAACTTTGAGCCCCCTGAGGAGTTTGTTGTGTCCTCCTTCCAAACTTAACATTCTACACTCCTCAGCTGATCAGAAGTTACAGATTTATTTCCAAAAAAAATCGATTCTGCGCCACTGTGCTATGGACCGAGTTATTTCGAAAATTTGTGGTCATAACCAACGCAAAAGTACTTTAATTTTGAGACTGATTTTATATGGAAATGTAAAACGTTTTCCATATAAAATCATCCTAAATTTTAAATGATTCTGATTTTATGTCTCTATAACTGGTTGTAGCGCCTTAAAAAAGATACCCCAGCTAAAGATATTATTTCATTACAAATTTTGACATTTTAAGCAAAAAATTCCAATAACATCAAGATAAATCGCCAAAGGGGTTGTTTTGTGGTGTTGTGCTTATCTTACCCAACGCATTTTCCCTTAGCAGTACCAAAAAGTATTAAAGTACTTTAGTATTTTACATGTTTATTTATAAAAGAAATTTGATTTCAACATTTATTTTGCGCATTTAAACAAATGTAATCCGTGATTTTTATCAATATATTTTTTTGTTCTTAATGCTTGTCATATTTTTAATGAGCCGTATGCCAACAACTTTAAATTGGATGCTGGTCACGTGTTTTGATGACACGAACGTGTGCGCATACATTCTTCCAATTATGTTTTGTTCATCTTTTGTTTCATAATTTTAACGCTTACATGTGTCAAGTAGTGTATAGTTCATTAAACGTTTAACGAAAGAATGAAAGGAAATAAAAATCCACAAATCATAACTGTTATCCTTGTGTTAAAATCTTAATTCTTTAAGTTTTCCTGTTTTACAACGTTTGTAGTTGCGCCGATTTTTTTTTAAGAGTTTCACATAATTATCAAAAAAAAAAAAAATACAAAAAACTAAAATACCGTAACCACCCTGCAGTTTCGACCAACGACAATTGTTGCACCTGGTGTCAAAAGATTTAAATTGCAAAAATTTCCCAGGGATAATATTTAGTCTAGAAATTATTGCATGACAAGTACGACTCAATTAAAAAGAGATGTGTTAATAGGAGAATATATTTCTCATGGCGCATGATTTTAAAATAGTTCTTAAAATAGAGAGAGATGGAGAGAAAGAGAGAGCATGTCAGTTATATAGCCGGGGAGGGTTTAAGTTACGTTTTTGAGAAAGTGTAGAATTTTGATTTTGGAGCTCAATTTGTAGAGAAATTTATTTTTTCTGTATCTACCTGTTTTTATATATTTCTTTGGCTCGGGACAAAGGCTCTCTAAACCTATTGTCCTTATTTATAGACATATGAATGTATATAATTACAAATGTATAGGTAAAAATGGCAGCCATTTTGAATTAATTTTTTTTAGTTTTTTTTTCTTTTTAATTCTCTTACACTTTAAACTGCCATAATTAGATTTTATTTGAGGTCTTTAATATTGATTTGTTTAAAAATAGTTTAAGATACAGAAACTTAATTTATTTTTTATTATTAAAATATTTTATTAAAGCTTTCATTCTAAATAAAAAATATATTATAAAATATTCTTTAAAATATTCTAAATCTGAATAACAGATCTTTCTTTAAATCTTTAATATCTTTTTTTTTAATATAAGACTTCATTTTCTTTTTGCATAAATCTATTTTTCTACTAAATCCACCCCGAAATTTTCGTCCAACCAAATCAAATGCACCTGGGACCCAAAAATATTTGAGATTTTTGTTTTTTTTTTTTTCTTAATAAAAGAGGGTTGGCGAAAGAAAAAAAGGGAGCTATCTATGAAAAGAAAAATTCAATAAGAATTTTTCATCATAATTTTAAAGAAAATTGAAGGAAAATTTTTTATAAAAGGAAATTTTCTATAAAAAGAAAATTTTCTGTAAAAAAAAAAGAATTAATGAAAGTTTTCTATGAAGAGAAAAAAATCAATGAAAATTTCTCGAAATATTTTTTTTGTTATTAAATGAAAATTAAGTTTTTTTTTTTTAAAGAAAATTAAAGGAAAATTTTCTGTAAAAAGAAAATTGAACAAAATCTATGAAAATAAAAATTCTTTAAAAATTTTCTATAAAAAGAAAATTCAACAAATTTTTTTTTATAAACAGAAAAAATTAATGAATATTTTCTATGAAAAGAAAAATCAAGGAGAATTTTCTATAAAAAAGAAAGAAAATTCAATAAAAATTTTCTATAAAAAAATCAAAGAAACTTTTCTTTAAAAAGAAAATTCAACCAAAATTTCTATAAAAAGAAAATCAAATTTCCATTAAAAAAAATTATCGATAATTTTCTATAAAAAGAAAAATTCAATGAACATTTTCTATAAAAAGAAAATTCAACAAAATTTTTCTATAAAAAGAATTTCAATGATAATGTTCTATGAAAAGAAAAAAATTCAATGAAAATGTTCTATGAAAAGAAAAAAATTCAATGAAAATGTTCTATGAAAAGAACATTCAATGGAAATTTTTTTATGGAAGGAAAATTTTACCATGAAAAGAAAATTCAATGAAAATTTCATATAAAAAGAAAATTGAACAAAATTTTTCTATAAAAAGATAATTCAATGAAAATTAAAAAAAAAAACAATAAAAAATTTTTGAAAAAAATTCTATTAGAATATTAAAAAAAAAAAATCATATTTTCAGTAACAAAAAAATTTAACGAACATTTTCTATAAAAAAATCAACGATCGATTTCTATAACAAAATAATAATAAGAAAAGAAAATTCTAATTTTTTATATTTTTTTACAAAAATAATATGAAAATTAAAAAAAAAAAATTAATGAAAATTTAGACTCTATAAAAAAAATAATCAACAATTTTTTATAAAGAGAAATTATCGTAAACTTTCTATAAAAATAAAATTTAGCGTTAATTTTCTGAAAAAAGGAAATTTATTATTAATTTTCTATAAAAAGAAAATTCAATGAACATTTTCTATAAGAAGAAAATTCAGCAAAAATATTCTATAAAAATGAAATTAACGAAAATTTTATAAGAAAAGAAAATTCAACGAAAATTTTCTATGAAAAGAAAATTCAACAAAAATTTTCTATGAAAAGAAAATTCAATAAAAATTTTTATAAAAAAATAGACCAAAAAAGAAAATTTAACATAAATTCTCGATACAATAATTCAATGAAAATTTTCTGTGAAACAAAAATTCAAATTCTATAGAAAAATTCAATGAAAAACTCTATGAAAATTATAATTCAAGGAAAATTTTCTATAAAATAAAATTCATAAATTCAAAAATACATTTCTATAAAGAATAGAAAATAAGATTAGAAAATTCAATTTCTTTTAATTTTTTATATTTTTCTACAAAAATAATATTCAACTAAAATTTTCTAAAAAAAAAAAAAGAAAATTTAATAAAAATTTTCTATCAAACGAAAATTTAATGAAAATTTTCTATGAAAAAAAAATTATGAAAAATTTTCTAGAAAAAGAAAATTTATAAAAAATTTTCAATATCAAAAAAATCAACGAACATTTTCTATAAAAAGAACCAACGATCGTTTTCTATAAAAAAAATAATTCAATAAAAATTTTCCATAAAATGAAAATTCATTTCTATAGAGAAAATTTTCTATAGAAAGGAAATTCAAATTTCTTTAAAAAGAATATTCAATGAAAATTTTTTAGAAAAGTAAAATTTAATGAAAATTTCCCACAAAAAGAAAATTCTACGAAAAATTTCTATAAAAAGAAAACTAATCTACATTTTTTATATAAAAAGAAAATTTTGCGTTAATTTTCTACAAAAAGAAAATTCAATTAAAATTTTTCTATGAAAAGAAAATTAAATGAAAAATTTCTATGGAAAAAAAATTTTAATGAAACATTTCTCTGAAAATGAAAATTTTCTATGAAAGATAATTCAATGACAATTTTTTATAGAAAATTCAATGAAAATTTTCTATGAAAGAT
The DNA here is from genome assembly GCA_001735545.1 of Phormia regina. Classification (NCBI taxonomy): domain Eukaryota; kingdom Metazoa; phylum Arthropoda; class Insecta; order Diptera; family Calliphoridae; genus Phormia; species Phormia regina. Next base: position 12,525 of record MINK01008474.1, read on the forward strand.
AATTCAATGACAATTTTTTATATATTTTATTAAAAAAAACAATAAAATAAAAATAAAAAAATTTTCAAAAATTACAGTTTTCAAATTTAAATTTAGTTATGTTTAGACTCGGTAAAGATATTGATTCACATTTTTTTATTCAATAGATAACTTTGCTTTTTAACTAGTTAAAAACTAGAAGCAAAATCTGGTTCAAGCACCTACATGTAAAATTGAGGTATTTAAAAAATTAAAAGCAAATAACTTAAAGACTATCAAGGATAAATAATGCCTGTCATAGTCAAGACCTACAATAATATATAAAATATTTAAAATCGGTCGAGAAACAAAAATTTGATAAGCGATTAAATATTCTTTATGTCAGAGGTACACTACTTTAAGCCCCCTTTAGCTTAGCCCCTAAGGTATCTGTTGTTTCCACCTTGCAAACGTAACATTATACGCTTCTTTACTATGCTTTTACCAAATTTCATTGCAAATCTATACAGCCGATAAAAATTTATTTCCAAAAAATGTCGAATCTGTATCACTAGGTATTGGCTTACGATATCATATGGTCAGACTTGAATGACTACATTTTTTTCTCTTGTATTATATATATGCAAGAATAACCTATTTACTACGAAACAACTCGGACTCTTAAAAAAAAACAACGCAGTTTTCTTTGCACCTCACTTTTAGCTCTTTGAAAAAATACAAAAAATTCGATTTTCGAATTTAATTTTAAATTCTTCTTGGTTTTTATAAATATCATTCGTAAATTTAAAATAAAATTCGTTTTTATATTAAATTTCTGAATTTAATATAAAAAACGAATTTTTGAATTTAAGTTACGAAAATAATTTAAAGAACTTTTTTTTCTGAATTACATTTGTGTAAACGATGGCTATTTTACGATGGAACCCGATAATGATTCGGGCTCCAAACAGATGTACGCAAAAAAATGCTTGAAAAACTACTGACATTGTACAAATGCTCTTAAATATCCACATGTCTTTTATACAACTTTTGACAATTCAATGCAATTTGATCGATTAATTCGTTTCGGGTTAATTCCTGAATAATATTTTTATTTTTGAAAATAAAATTTTTGATCTTCGAATGAATTTAAAAATTAAATTTGCAAATAAAAAAATAAAATTCGTTGTAAAAATTTAGGATTAAATTCGAATCAAAAAATGAGCATTCTTCCTACTTTGATGGAAACAACAAATATTGAAATATATATTAACGGCCTGTCCCACGATGTCGAATGAAAAATTAGTTTCGACAATTTTGTTATTGTTTCCCAGATATTTTGTCGAACGAATTTTTCGATCGACATCGTGGGACAGGACGTAAATGTTTTATTTACAAATATATAAATTTTAATAAACAATAAAACAGTATCGACTTTACGTTTCAAAATATCCCAACATTGCTCGATGGAGTTTAAGTTAGGTGATTGGGGAGGAGAATTAAGTTGTCTTGGTGCATGGTAAAGCAACCACCCCTTCTCTGAACACGCTGTATGTTTTGGGTCATTGTCCTGTTGGAATATCCAACTTTGGCCAAGACCCA
>MINK01008481.1:0-17851 GCA_001735545.1 Phormia regina
TAAAAGAAGTCGCACCCATCTAGCAAGTGTTTTCTATCTTGTTCCACATGATGTTAATATATGCGGAATAAAATTGCAAAAATAAGTTTATATATTAATCAAAAAATTCAGAAGGAACTAATTTACGAAAATATGAAAATTGTTTACTTTGAAAAGTATTTTTGAAAGGATTGAAAAGGATTGTTTGTCCAATACTTTGTATGGTTAATTTTAGTAGATGCAAATGGATCGAAAAAATATTTTATCTAATCTTCATTACCATTTGAAAAAAATTATTAAAATTTTCACAAGTAGTTCTCGTTTGGTCAATATTTCAAAAGAACTAAAAGTCTGATTTCCATAAAGTTTTTGCAATAGCTCTTTATGATAAATAAAATGTTTTAACAAGCTCCGAAAATGTTTTGCAATACGTTATTCTATGGTTAGAATACAAAGGACATTATAAATTTAAAAAGCAATAAAAGAAAGTTTTCACGTGAACAATTTGTAGTTTTGTTAAATTAAATGCTTTCATTGTAGTTTTATAATTCATTTGATCGAAGCACGGTTTTCTTCGTCAGTTTTCTTGCAGTTATTGCTATTATCTTCTTATAAGAACTTAATTAAAAAATCTTTACTTGTTTCTTAACTTTAAGAAAGTTTTGAATAAACATATTATTCCGTTTTTAAATAATCTCTGTTCCCACTGTAATTTTTATTTAGATATCTACGAAATAATTACATTAAAAAAATTACTTTCAAGAATATTTTTTAGGATCTCTTCCCCCTATTTGAGAACCGTTGTTCTACACAGTTTGCATTTTGTTTTACTGAACACGTTTATTCAGTAAAATAAATAATTTCAACGGACAGCACGTTGCTTTAAGGAATCATTAACTTGATTTTAATGAAGTTATACGTTGCACCAACAAAAGTGTACTTTAAAAATCTAATATTGTAATAGATGTTTTCCTTATTTTTGCTATTAATTTTATTTAAAATTAAACCATATTTTATTCACTTATTACTATTACTAAATAAATTTTTTTATACAAAAATGTATATAGATGCTAAAAGTATAACACAGCATTCATATTACAATTTACTAAATAATTATAACTTACAGAAGTGATAGCGAACCTTCTGTGTACTCCTTTAAAGAAAACGAGAGAAGTTTTAGTGGGTCAAGACCGACCATATGATACCCTACTCCATTGCCTATGTGTTCCAAAATTCAGAAAGAAGCCAATTATGGACCTATACTTGTATTAAGTGGAAAATAAAAACATACTATTACAGAAAATTACGTCGATACTAAGATACGCATGTATTTATGCACTTTTTGGTGATTCTCAAAATTGGGTCTTATATGGGAGCTATGGTAAATTATGGACCGATATTAGTGAAATTTTGCACTGTAACTTATATATGGGATTTATGCACGAAAAGTGATTTTCGAAAGAGGGGTTCATATGGGAGCTATGGTAAATTATGGACCGATCATGATGAAATTTGGGACATAGATTTATTTCTATTAAATTTCATAAAAATATTTAAATTGTTAATATATTTTTGAGTGTTAAAACTCGATTTCGGGAGAACATTTGTATGGGAGCTAGGTGAAATAATGGACTGATAATGACCAAAAGCAGTCCATGTGCCAAAAAAAGTCATATGTAGCAAGTTTCATCAAATTATCTCTAAAATTGTGATGTTTACTTTGCGCACAAGCTTTACATGGACAGCCAGCCAACCAGACGGACGTACGGACATCATTAATTCGACTAAAAATATGATTCTGAGTAGAACGCTATACTTTAAGGTGGGTGTAGGAAAATCTTTTATCTGCACAAACACATAATACCCCAACCACATATGGTGGTGTAGGGTATAAAAAATCATCCTGAGCTTTACTCAAAAACTATTTTAGAAAATTTTACTATTTTACAAAATATTATTGTTGACCTTTATAGTGCTCAGGAATAAGTACGATTAATATAAATTAACAAACTATTTCTTTGACTCAATAGACTTTTTCATTGAGTAAACAATTTTCTTTTTAAAATCAACGTATTAGTATTTAAAATCAAAAAAATTTACGATTTGCTATATCTTGTTTTGTTTCATATTTGAACATATGAACATACAATTTCTTTTAATTCAACGAACGTGTTCTTTAAAAAAAAATTTGTAAATTAACAAACTAATTGTTAAATCAAAGAACTTATATATTTATTTATTTATTTATTTATTTATTTATTTATTTATTTATTTATTTATTGAATTAATAATTTCTGTGAAACAATGTATTTGTACATTGAATTAAAGAATTTTGGACAAATGCTTTATTTATTGAAAGTAAATTTTTTCGTGTGTATAAAGTATCATTATAATGATTGTATTACATTAATAGCGACATATATTGATGTCAAAAAATAAGGCACATACTTATATGCAGATAAGCATATTATGGTGACAACATTTTTATGGAGAAAAATCAAAATAACGAGGTTCCCAAGTATAGTAAAATAAAAACAAAATACTCTTTTCAGTTTTTTTTCAAAGTAATTTAGTGGTTTATTAAAAGCTTTCGAAAATTGTGTGAAACACAAAAAAGTAAACTTTTTTTAAAGTAAGAATATTAATACATAATTTTTCCTTAAAACAATTAAAACATCCCTAATATTTATATAAATAAATTTTCAGTTATAGGAATACAATATTTCAATGATTTATATTATGATTTTTTTTAACACAAAATTTATCCCAACAACCTTGAAGCGTTAAAGTGTATAGAATCTTTTTAAAATCTTAAAAATGCTAACAAAATCTATGTATGAGTTTTTTTAAGGGGGAATAATAATATAATAATAGTATTCCCACAAGTAACCAGTAGTTCTGATATATAAAATTACAACTTTTCCGAATAAATATTTATTGTGAAATATGGGCCGATTACTTCAGATATGTATACGTAACACTGGGTTCTGCCCCTTTGCCCCATCATGTCGAAAGTGATATCAAGGTATCACACGACTTTTTAACTGCTGCCTTAAAAAACTGGACTACGATGACGACATATATTCGGGTACAGATAGAACAGATATTAGTATATAACGAGCTAAAATTCTATGTCCTATGCCCCGTATAGGAACAATAGGATATTATATATATATACCAAACCAATAGTAAAAAATTACCATCTAAAAACCATTACAACCCTCACGAAAACTGTTGGGTAAAATTTCCAAATGCGTTAAAAGAAGATTTTCTTGCTACAACACTACATTTCCATTATAGTCGAATGATAAGTACAAGATGAGTTTTTAGAAAAATGAGATTAAAAAAAGTGTCTTACAAAGTGATATCTTTATTTAACTTAACACTGTGGCAAAAAAAAAGACAATATTTTATACAACAAGAAGGTAGGGAGATGGAGGGAAAGATTGATATAAATACTATGATGACAAGATTAAAATGTAAATTATGGTTTCATTTTCTATTTGTTATGCATATAGGTATAATGCTATTGTAAAAGACGTATGATTAACATTACAACGAAAATACCAAGGTAAGGAAACATTCGCCTTACAAACGAAATTTACAGTTCTTCTTCGCTTTCATAAATTGTTTTTGTAAATTTTAAAAATAAAATTTATTTTCCTTATTTAAATTAAAAACATAAAAAAATAAATATTTAGTTTGTTGTAGTTATGACAAAAATCACTATTTTACGTTTGCCAATTGTTTGACCGCACACACGTAGTAGAATAATATGAAAGCGGGAAAAAAGTGGAGTGGTGTAATAAAAAATAAATTTTAAAATTAGGACCAAAGGTTCGAAAGAATTTATTTTTAATACTCCTTTTAAAATAGAATTAAATAATATAGAACTATTAATTCTTTCAAATGAAATCATTATAATCAATTCAATAGCTTAATTCCTAAAGCTTTTGATAGAATGGAATTAATTAATTTATAAATGAATTCTTTGTAAAGCTTAATTCCTTTAATTTCATTCAATTTTATTTAAATTAAAACTATTACAAATTGAATTAAAATTCTTTAGATTTTAAATATTTTTTTTTTCATAAAATCGCAAACATGATTTATGGAAAGCCACATTAATATATACACATTTTTCGTGGCTTGCGCTATATTTAATATTCGATATCTAATATTTTTATTAGTTCTGTATTGAATGTATACTAAATTTCATCTGTTATATGCACTTAAATTATTCTGAATCATAAGATTTATCCATAAATCTAACAGAGAACGTATTACGAGTATTATTTGTATTTAGAAAAATTTATTTGTTCACAATAATATTTTATTTTGAGTGGAGTTAAGCTGGACAGTAGTATATTGTATTTTGTATTGATTTTAGATAAATTCCACTGATTTACTTACGTCTCATTTAATATTCAAAATTGTATATACATTTTGAATATAAGTATTAAATGAAGAATTAAAGAAACATGTCATTCAATTTGTAGTAGACTGGGAATGAAAGAACTAAATTAAATTAAGTTAAATTAAAGGAATTAAGCCTAATAATTATTTCCTGAGACGTAAATAAATTAATTAATTCTTAATATAATTAATTCTTTCTTAAGGCTTAATTCGCTGATAAAAATGTTCTGAACGAATCACAAAAATGAGCGTTCTTCCTACTCTGCAAAATACAAATTTGTAGTAATAAGGATTTAAAGAAAAAAATATATCATTTAATTGAATTTAATTTTATAAGGAATTAATTCTATATATTTTGCATTTATTTTGTAAAAGAATGGAATTAAAGAAAAATTTAAATGAATTTTCATTCTCTAAGGAATTAATTACTAGAATTAAGCTTAATAATTTTTTTCTGAGGAATGATTTTAATGTATGCTTATTCCAATGTAGACGTGAATTAATTACAAATATAATTAATTCTTTCTTAAGACTTAGTTCGCGAATAAAAATGTTCTAAATGAATCAAGAAAAATTAGCGTTCTTCCTACTCTGGAAATCACAAGTATAAATTTTTAGGAGATGAGATTGAAGGAAAAAAATATATCATTCAAATGAATTTAATTCTACAAATTTTTCATTCATTTTGTAAAAAAATATTCAAATTGAATTTTAATTTTCTAAGGAAATTATTCTTAGGGAATTACTTCAATACAAAAAATTTAACCTAATAACTATTTTCTGAGGAGTGATCTTAAATAATGCTAAATTCAATTTCTATAAGCTGAATTAATACGTGAATTAATTCTAAAAAGAATTTATTCTTTCGAACTTCCGATAAGAGCTTAATTCGCTGATAAAAAGGTTTTGAACGAATAAAAAATTAGTGTTTTTCCTACTCTGGAAGAACACACGTGCAAATTTTTAGGAGAAGAGAATGTATAAAAAATATATCATTTATATATAGAAATAATTCTTTCGAAATTATGATTAAGATTTTATTCGCTGATACAAATGCTCTGAACAAATTAAATAAATGAGCGTTCTTCCTACTCTGGAAAACAAAAATACAAATTAATCATACGTACAGTATACTCAGCTTAAGAAAGAGGTGAATTTTATATATATGAGCAATTTTAAAAAAAATCTTTAAATGTCAAACACAAGCTGTGATTTGTTTTCAACTGAAATTATTTTTTATTTAAACTGAATTTTGAAAATAAAAATGTTGTAAACATATAAACACTTTAATAAATGATTTAAAATAAAATTCCCTATGTACATGTATGTATATGTTGTGGTTGTTTGTATATATTTGGCTTCACCTTAAACTTTATTCCTTTGTCTTAAACATTCGTTCCTAAAATCCCCATCATAAATCGTTTTTCACTGAAAGTAACAATAAAATACAAACAACTGAAATAAGCAAATAAACAATTTTTTATTAACAAATTCTTTATTTTATTACCGCAGGTCATGCACATTTGACTGATTTTAATATCGCAACAAGACTGGCAAAGGATGGTCTTGCCTGTAGTATGTCAGGTACAAAACCATATATGGCACCTGAGGTCTTTATGTGTGCACTAGATGAAGTTGGTAAGAATTAAATGGAATTTTAAGGTTAAAATGGTACACATACACCTACAATCCCACACACACACTTACACCCAGTATAAACTAATTTTATAACTTTTCAATTGTAAAGTAAATTTATTGTTTTCCAATAAACATTTGACATTATTACAAACTCTATATTACAACGCATTTATTAAAAATTAAACTCCCCCTCCTTTTTTAATTACAGCTGGATATACCTTTCCGGTTGATTGGTGGTCTTTGGGTGTGGTGGCATATGAAATGCGTGCCAATGTTCGACCATTTTCAGTTCACTCAAATACAGCTTTGGTGGAGGTGAAACATATATTAAATGCCCCAGTACATTACCCACGCTATTGGAGTCATAATTTTGTGGATTTAATTACAAAGGTAATTTAAAATGCTCAATTAATTAAAATTTTATTAAATTTCAATCAATCCTCATTGCGTTCCTCTATCTCTACCTTAGCTTCTATGTGTACATCCAGGTGGTCGCATTAGTTCACAACAAGAATTACAACAAACTCCTCTATTGCGTCATATTGATTTCAAAGAAGTATTGGATAAGAAAACAAAACCTCCCTTTAAACCTCCTGAAGATCATTTGAATTGTGATCCCTGCCTAGAGCTAGAAGAAATGATTGTTGAAACCCGCCCCCTACACAAAAAGAAAAAACGTTTAGCTAAACAACGTTCAGCACAACGTGATAGTGATCCCGAAACAACGCTTGTTAAAGAATTTATTGTATACAATCGTTACAAAGAGCTGAAACGTAAAGATATGGAAAAGAAAGAAATTGAATGGGAAAAAGAGCTAGAAGAAGCAATGGCTAATTCTGTCGTTAGTAGTCTAGCACCCATACTCGAAGCACCTCTATTGGAAACTCTTAAGGTTACCACTTCTATAACGGAACAACGTCCCTGTGATACGCCCACAAATTCTAGTTTGAATAGCAATTCCAAAATAAATTCTAATTTTAGTTCAACGAAAACCTTAACAACTTTGGGATCAACTCTACAAATGTGCTCAAAATGTCAAAGACCCGGTTCGAGAAAATCAAAAACTCCCGAGAGTATAGAATTCATAGATCGTTCTCCGTCACCTCAGCAGCAGCAACAACAAATAAGTGGAGCCTTATAAGGGAAACAAATGTACCCTTTTAAATGGTTTCACATTAAATGTAACAAAAAAAATCTCAAATTAATGTAATAAAAATAAAAAATTAACAAAAACAAAATTTTTTAAAATAAGAAAATCAAAATAAATTTAATCAAAATTTAAATATTTTTATATAAAAAAAAAATAAATTTTTGTAAATATTTCCATAATTTAATTTACATAAGATCACATTAAGCAAATAAATTTGACGCAAACTATATAGAATTAAAAAGAACTCTATGTGAAAAGAAATAGGTCTACAAAGTAGAATAACAACAACAACAAAAATTGCAAAATTAAGTGAACACCGATTAATAAAAGTCGAACCCATATGAAATAATGAAAATGAAAAAGAGAGCAAAATTAGAAAAATATTTTTTATAAGTTAAATTTTAAATATCACCCTATAAAAACGAAATTAATTTAATTTAAAAAGTTTAATTAAATATAAATACATAAACGCAATTTCAAATAAATTGTTCATATAAATTTTGTAGAAATTTTTGAATAATTTTAATATATAAAATTTTTATATATCATATTCACACAAATTTTAAATTTGTTGATTAATTAATTTTCAATTAAATAATATTCAAATTCCGTTATATTAAAAATCAAAAAAAAATCCCATTTGTTTAAATAATAATTGTAAAAAATGTGTATATCATAAGAAATGTATTTAAAATTTACCACCTAATATAAAAAAGAATAACAATTTAAGTAAATTAATAAAATAAAAAACAGATATTTTTTATTAAATATATAAAAATATAACCTGCAATTAAATTAAGAAAAGAATCAAATTATTTTGAACAGTGCAATGTAATTAAAAAAAAATAATAGAGAAATAAATAGAATTTTAAACCTAAGCAAATAACAAAAATTAAAGTATTTTTAATTAATTAAAAAGAAAAGATATCATAGAACGAAGTTCTCTTTGCATTTGAAAGCCTATTTACGCAGATAATAACGATTTAATACTTTTTTTTTAGAATTTTGTAACAAAAAAAGTTATCACCAGGGAAACCAAAATATGCAAATGCATGTTTTTTCCTGAACGTTGAATGAAACCATTGATTTGGCACAGATTTGTTAGTGCATATTTTTGCATATTTAACCCTTAACGCCATATTTTTTGCATTTGACAATTTTAGTGCATTTTTATGGGGTATTTGATATTTTTAGAGCATATTTAACGCTTTTAGAGCATTTTTTGACATTTCTTGAATAATTTCATGAATATTTTTCAAATTAAATTTTATAAAAAAGGAGCATAAATATAATAAACGAGAGAAGAAGGTATAGTCGACAATATGATACCCTACACCATTGCTTATTAAGTATTAAGTGGATAATAAAAACATACTATTGCAGAGTATTACGTCGATACTAAGATTCACATGTATTTATGCACTTTTTGGTGATTCCCGAAATTGGGTCTTATATGGGGGCTATTGGTCAATTATAAACCGATCTTAATGAAATTTGGCACATAGATTTATGCTTACATTAAACTTATTTATGTAAAATTTCATTAAAATATTTAAGGTATGTTTGACTATTAAAACTCTATTCCGGGAGAACATTTGTATAGGGGCTAGGTGAAATAATTGGCCGATATGCATTATTAGTGAGAAGATCTGTGATTACTTAGATCAAGATTAGTGATTAAAGATTTTTGGAATTTTCATATAAAATATCGATTTTTATTGAAAGTGATCACAGATCGAAAAAAAAGTTAAATAGTTATAGTTATTCATTTGAAAAATAATTGGACAGGTGTCTGGTACTTTTTTGAAAATCAGCCGTTTTAGGGAGAAAACGTTCTTCTAATGGTACTTTTTTGAATTTTCTATTTTTATAAACCTAGAAACATGAAATTAGGTATATGTGGTCTTTAGTTAATAAGAAGGGACTTGACTTGGTCCTATATGGGAAAAAATTCCCAAGAGCGGTCTTTATGGTACTTTTTTGTTCTTCTAATGGCACTTTTTGATGTTATTATAATTATGAACCTAAAAAGATGAAATTAATTGTATGTAGTCCTAAATGAATGTGAATCAATAAGAGGTGTTTTATGGTACCTTTTTGTTCTGATGGTACTTTATGAATTTTCTATAATTTTTAATTTAGAGACATGCTCCCAAGTTAATGAAAATTCATTAGGGGACATTATGGTACTTTTTCGTTCATATGATGGTTTATTATATTTTTAAAAAATTTCGAAGTCAGTGATTCCATGTCATGTTGAAACATCCTTTACTGTAGAAAAATTTTTCATAAAAAAATTAATTTAAATTTATATCATTATTCAATAAAACCCGCCAACGACGTGTCAATCACCTCGTAATAAACAAATTTTTAGTTTGAAAAACAAGTGATCATAGATCAATGCCCCGATTCCATTAAATTTAAATTAAAAACTACGACATGCAATTACTTTTCGTAAAATGTTCAATATATTTCATTTGTTGTTTTTGTTTTTAAATCAAATTTCACAAGTTGGTATTTTTTTTATTTAAATTTGTTTTTATTTATTTTTATTTTCATTTTTTTAATTTCTTTGTATAAAAAAGGAAAGTAAATTTCAGTTTATTTTACTTATTTTGTTTTGTTTGTTCACTTGTGTATTTCTTGTTGTAAGATATTTATTTTATTGTAAATAGTTATTGATAAAATTTAAAACAATAATAAAAATAATTGAGTTTTAAAGAAAAAGTAAAAAAATAAGAAAATATTACAAATTGAGTAAAGAAAAAATAATTATAAACAATTTAAATTTAAATAAAAAAAATGTTAAATGTTTTCGTAACATACAAGACATGTTTCCTTTTTTTTATTTCCTTTATAAACATTATTATTTCATTGTTAGTTCAGTATTCATTTTTTTTAGATTTTTTATAAAGATTTTTTTCAATATTTTTTTTTTTACGTTTTGTTCATTTGTTGTTTTTTGTTTTTTATTCTTCATATAAATATTTTTTTATTGTTGTTGTTGATGGTGTTAAGAAAAAATATATTTTAAATATAAAGAAATATTATTATAGTTTTCATTTTAGTGAAGAGTTAGAGAGATAAGATAGACCTTTAGATGTTACAGATACGCAACCTAGCCGACAGCTCAGCTGTCGGAAAAGCGCATTGCAGACATCATGTTAATCTTTCCCCCCACCTACAACATACTTTTAAATGAAAATAAATTTTTCTTTTTGTTTTAACAAATAAATTACGATTATAAATGGTGATGGATATTTGGAGATCGCATTAGTGTTTCTTGTGATTAATTAATTCAATTAATAAAAAGTAAATGAAAATTACGTTATAATTACATAAAATATTTAACAATATTTGACAGGAAATTTATTTAAGAAAAATAAAATTTCTCTAGCAAATTTCCCACATAGGAGTATTAAAATAAAATCAGATCTATATAACAAATGCATCAAGAGAGAATAAGCTAATAAAGTATGAGCACAGTGAATAGCGCGCAGTTATAGTTGCCATAATATAAAAAAAAATAGTTAATTCAAGCAAACTCCCAAAAACCGATAATATAAAAAACCAAATAATAGAGAAAAAGAAATTTTAATGGAAAAGAAATACACAACACGAAACTATTTTTTTAAACTATATTTATAAAAGCATTTTATGAGAGAGAAAAAAACTTGATGAAGACAAAAATGTCTGGAGTGATGAAACACCTGAGAGAAGAGCAGAGTACCAACACAACGCTAAACAATCAGTGTCTCATCATCCAGAGCTATAACGCACGATTCCAAATATCCAAACCAAAAGTACAGCCGTTTTAAAACAGCCCGCATCTCACACTATACCGTAGTGGTATCGACAGACTCAATACGTGCTGAGCTAGACTCACCGCCAGTAGCTGGATCTCCACCGCCATTAACGGCGCCACCAGCTCCAGCAGTAGCAGCTGCTGCATTGCTATTGTTGTTAACTTTGTCACTGTATTTAATCAATTCCACTTTCAAATTTACAACCTTGGGTGGTTTAGTCGCAACTGGTTCAGTTTGTTGTTGTTGTTCACCATCACCTTCACCATTGGTGGCAGCTTTTTTATTTTTATTATCACTGGGTGTAATAGTCAAGGAGAGATCGTTCAATGCTTGTAGCACTTTGTTCATGTCTTCTTCAGTGCTGGGTTGGCCATTACGATTGCCGAAATGCAAGTAACAGCGACCATATTGTCCTTAAAAAAAAGGAATGAAAAATAAAATGAAAATCAATTTTCTTTTCTTGTGAACCTTTAAGTGCTCGATTTCAAAATTTTGATCTAAAATAAGTAGAATTTTAAATAATAATTTTCTCCAAATCTCTCAATTCAAAATTGGCTCGGAAATAACAACTAATAATGTTCAGACCCCATAAATGTACTTCTAAGATCATTATATTTAGTCAACCGAGTGCATAAAGGATAAGCTGATCATTACTTACCCTTCCATGTAATGGCCATAGGATTACATTGACGACTGCGCAATTCACTCTTTATATCCTTAACGCGTACATCACGTGAAATGTTGGAAAGTTTCACAGAGAAATCGCGCATGAAACGATTCTTGCGGGGCTTTGGTCTTCTGCCACCTTCGCCAGATTTACGATCTTGACTCTTTGATTCGACACCAGATTGATCACCTTCGGACTAAAATTAAAACAGAAATATCATAATTAAAATCAAAATAGCGTGTCTATTACAATTCCTAAAGTCTAAATATATATTTTTCTATTATAGATCTTAGTGCTTAAACAAAATGTCCATTTATGGCGAACATTTAGTTTCTAATAGATCATTTTTTTCTTCCGTCGGTGGGGCATACTGAAGTGATATTAAAAAATACACTTCAAAAGTATAGCCGCGGACTTTTATAATTAAATAAAATTAATTCAGCTTTAATGATAAATAAAACTCACCTTAGTTGGACGTCTTCTGCGATTAATGAAACGTCTACGTGGATTACGTTTCTGAGGTTGGCCATTATTATCACCACCCTGTTGCTGATCGCCAGCATTGTTTTGTGAGACAGCACGACGTTGGAAACGACGATTGCCAAAACGACGACGTGGCATAAAACGACGACGATTACGATTACGTTGATTTTGTTCAACATCTGTATCTTCCTCTTTGAGGACAATGACCTTACCGGCCTTTTCCTGAGTTTCTTTGTATACTTGGAGTACAGGTATAATTTTAAGGCGACGTTCTGAGAGTAATTCCCAGAATATACCAGTGGGACGGGGCAAACGTTTGGCGACACGTATAACTTCGGTGGGTGTAATAATCAAATCAACGGGAGAATCATATTTTTGGAATAGATTTGTTGGTAGATTATCGACCACCTGAGCGTCATGTACCATTGTGGCAATGATTGTTTTGTCGGTTATCGAGCCAACTTCGATTAGTAGGCCAATGTCTAAGTCATTGAAACCATTTCCACGGCCAATGCGATAACCATCGCGTGACACAACAACTGAACCAATAATGACCATATCCAATTCGACTTTGTTTTCCAAAGCTGTGTGGAGAAATCAAACGAAATATATTAAAAATTTCATTTGAACACATTCATTTTTTTTTTTTTTTTTTACTTACAAATTTCAGTACGATGATTTTCTACATTTTGGACACTGAGAATTTCTTTCTTTTGTTCTTCTGTTGCATCGGCTGGTACATTGACCTTCAAGTACAAAGCCTTAGAATCGCGTGTACCGGGCAAATACAAATTCTTGCCAGCAAGTAATGTTTGCAATTTAGCGGGATATAAAGCGCGATCAATTAGAACTTTAATGTCCTCTGTTTAAATAAAAAATAAAGAAACACAAATGTTAAAAAACAGCTATCATAAAATTTTTATTTATCTATAAAAAACTTACTGGCATTTTTAAATTCCTCAGTTTCGGCCAATAAAGCAGCGGCCTTATCACTGTCCACAAATCCAGGTATACGATTAAAGATGTTATTTAAACGTAAACCAAATTTGTTTTCTTGCAATTTCTTCCATGTTTGCACACGCAATGAGCGTTTGGTAGGCTCAACAGCTTGAGCTAAACAAAAAAAAAAACACATAAAAGTAAATATTAATACATATGGTATGGGTATGGCAAATAATTCAAATTATTTGTAAATAAAAGTGATAATAAAAACACAACCCTTTATTATTTTTTAAAACTTATTCGATAGCACATGTACAATATCTTCAATACGGAAATATTTCATTTGTAAATAACTGAAAGTTTGCAAATAAATTTTATTTCTTTAAACTATAGACTCGACTCGACTATTTATAATTTTGATATGCCTGTTATTTATCATTAACAAATGCATACATATACGTTAAAAAAAAAAACAAAAAAACAAAACAAACAATTCAATTGAACTTATTGTATATGTAAATTGTTTTTCTTTTAAATTGTGATGATTATTGTTTTTCAATAGAAAGAAACTTTTGCCATAATAAATCTAAAGCAAAAAAACGAAATATTTTGAAAAATCATTAATTAAATTAAATAAAAAAGAACAGAAAGAAAAACAATTGAGGAAATTTTAATGAATAAATTCAAAATGCTATAATATTAAGGAAAATTGGTATGGAAATTATTCCATTTTGAAGAAAACTTATTAAGTTAAACTAAAACTTTTTTCCTTACTTATTGTGTAGTGTAAAACAAATATAATATATTGTTATAATATAAATCCATAAACTAGAAAGGAAACCCTTTCTTTTTAAAAATAATAGCTACTTTTTAATCGATTTTTCCATATTTATATATCCACTTAATAAATATAGTTGTTACGGGCTTAATAAGATTTTCATAAGTTTTTTTCTGAAACTATAGATCAAAAAAAGCAAATATATTTTTTTAAAGATCCTTCAAAATTTCTCTTCCTTTGGTGGGTCGTACTGAAGTGATATTAAAATAATTCACACCATAAATATAGTCACGGATTTTAATAAACCTTAGATAATGTTGCAACTAAAATAATTATTTTAAATACTTAATCAATAAAAAAGGAAAAATTTACTTTTTAAAAAATCCTTCAAAATTTTTATTCCGTCGACGGGGCATAGATGAAGCCCTTAAAATATTATTAATATTGTAGATCAATGTGCTAAATAACAAGTCCATCTAATAGGAACAGTTACTTTTTAAGAGATCTTCTAATTTTATGTTCCGTCGGTGGGGCATACTGGAGTGATATTAAGGAAATCAACTCCATAAGTATATCCGCGGTTTTGGAAAATTCTTAAAAAGATAAAAGAAGTCATATTTTTAGTAAGATTGTAAATTATTATGCTAAATAATTTGATAATAAAAATAAGCAGGAATTTTTCATTCGATTTTTTAAATTCTCTGTTCCATCCGTGGAGCATACTCAAGTGATAGCATAGCATCAGAATTGAAATAAATTTAAGAATATATCCACTAAAATAATTATTTAAGAAGTTTGTAGATCCTTGTGCTAAATAAAAAATCCATCAAAAAGGAACAATTATTTTTTAATAGATCTTTTTTAATTTAATATTCCGTCGGTGGGGCATACTGGAAAGATATTAAGCAAATCAACTCCAAAAGTATAGCCACGGAATTGGAAAAAACTTGCTAAAATTATCATAACTAAGATTGTAAATCATTGTGCTAAATTAAAGATTCCACCACAAGTATAGCCGCAGACATAATTAAATTTTTAGTAAAACACATGATTATTTTTTTTTTTACTAAAACTGTAGATCATTGTGCTAAATAACTTGTTCATCTAAAAGAAACAAGTATTTTTTAATAGATCCTTTAAAATTTCTATTCCGTCGGTGGGGCATACTGGAGTGATATTGAAGAAAAATCACGCCATAAGTATAGCCACGGATTTCAAATAAACTTAAGAATGTGGCCACTGAAGTCTTAAGATGGTTGTGCAAACTAACTAGTCCACAAGAAAAAACAATTACTTTTTACTAGGTCCTTTAAAATTTCTATTCCGTCGGTGGGCATACAGGAATATCAAAGAAATACAATTTATTTGTATAGCTGAATAATTAATTACCTCACATAACGCATGATTATTTTCTGATTAAATCCTAACAAAGCAAGTTATTTATTATAAATATTGTAGATCAATGTGCTAAATAACAAGTCCATCTAATAGAACAGTTACTTTTTAATAGATCTTTTTAATTTTATATTCCGTCGGTGGGGCATACTGAAATGATATTGAACAAATGCATTCCATAAGTATAACCGCGGTCTTAGATTCACAAATGACAGTTTTAATTTTTAGCATTACAAAAAAATACTCAAACTAACTTAATGATTTATTTTTTAAATCAAAAATTGTAATATAAACTTCTTATTGTATTTTTGTTATAATGAAAATTTTGAGCAAGTTTTAATTATAACAAAATTTTTTTTACATAAACGAAAAAAAATTTTACTTCTTTTTTTTCATTATTCCAATACAAACGGTTTTATATTGAGCAAATTAATACTAAAAATAAACTTAAAAATGTAGTAGTTTTATTCTTATTGCCATAAGAATCAATCAGACTTAAAATTGTTTAAAAAAAATATATTTTGAATAAATTTTTCAATCTAACCTCAAATTTTTTTTATTTTTTTTTTTTACTTATTTTAATGCTTTATAACAAAATAATGTTAAAATTTTTATCACCTTTGAAACAATTTTTAGTATTTATTTTTTTTGCAAATTTGTAATAGAAAACATTTAACTTAAACTGAAAAAAACAACGATTTTTAAATTTTATTACATAACTTTAATGACTTTTTATGGCTCAGGGTCTTTTAAAATAAATTAAATTTTTTATATTTATCAAATTCTAATTGTAATATTTTCAATCTAACCTCAAATTCTATTTATTAAATTTAATGTTACGTTTCTATGTAATTAGTTCCAAATCTGAAAATTTCGAACATAAACATTGATTAAAAAACTAATACCAGAATCTTTCTATAGAATGGTTACGGGCTAGGTTTTGGAGATAAGAATTTTGAAAATATATGTGACCTTCCTCCAATATCTTCAATAAACAATAGAAAATAACTTTCTTTAAATATATCGAATTTCATGTCAACTTGTAATAAATTTAAAATATTTTTAAACTCACACTAAGAAAAATGTAATTAACACAAAGAAAACAATTTAACTTAATTATTTCTATTAATGAAGATGTCATTTAAAAAAATGTCGCATTATATTTTTTTTAGATATTTATGTATTTGATTTGTGCGTGTAATACAAAAAAAACGTGAACAACAAAATCCTCAATTATAATTAAAACCTCATTGCTTCATTTAAATTTTAATAAATGTTATGAAAATGATATCACATCAACATTCTAATAACAAATTATTCCAAGTAAATTAAAGCGCAAATACTAAAAAAAATTAAGTGAATATTAACCAATTAAAAATATATATTTTTGTAATATTTATAATTGATGAGTAGTGTGATGAGTAAAAATCTATTACAAATATTTGAATGAATGAACATTTTAACTTTTCCTTAAAGCAAATACATAGAATGAAAGAAGAAGAAAAAAAGTAACGTCATTGAAAAAATGTGTATTAAACTGAATTTTTGTTCATATGATGGATGACTAAAAAGTTTAGTTGATGGTATATAGAAATGTATGACATGATAGCATATGGTTGGGTTGTGCTTGCAAATCAAGTATGATGACTGAGTAATGCTAAAAATACGTTTTATTTTTTTGGAATTGTATTAGAAATAATGGACGAAAACTAAAACAAAAATGGAGAGAAAAAAACCGTTGTTAGCTAAAAAAAAGATTTAAAAGAAATGTAAGAAGAATTTCTTCATTAGGTAAATATAAAATCATGAAATAATGCACGAATTTTAGAAAGAGTGTAATTTCTGAGTTGTCCTATTGTGTGACAATTGAAACTTCTTGAATTAATGGAATTTAGTAATGAAAAACAATCCCAAGTATTTTTAAAATACTCAGGGAATTAGATTGCTATCGGAATCAGATTTGAAACCGAACAAAAATTGATTTTGGTGTCATAGAAACCAATGTTATTGGTTTCATATTCGAATCAGAATTTGATGTCATAGAATCTGATGTTATCGTTTTTCTATCAGAAATAATCCGATCAGCTGACTGCTGCCACATTTGCAGTTTTCTTTTGTTTTGTTAGTTTGTGGATTGATGTTGGAAAATGTAAGTTAAATAAATAAAAATTTAATAATTTATAAATATTCAATTATTTTTGGCACAAATAGTGACAAACATAGGAATGCAACACAGAATGCATTATTTTTAGAGTTCGTGGAGAAGAACCCAGATATAGCAAAAGGATTCACAAAACGCTATAAAGTTTTAGTGGATTCTCTTTGGCAGGAGTTGAAGGTTTCTCTAAACGGCTCTGGTCCGCCGAATAAGGATGTTAATTTGTTTAAAGTTCATTATCCAACACCATTAAAATTGTTCAATGAATCTGCAAACCACTTAAAGTGTTTCCGGCCAAATCAAAATCTCTACTTACACAGATTCTGACAGTTCCAATGGATTGCTGTGATCCCTTAAAATTTTCCGATTAATTCGTTGACAACTTTCTTCCTTCATCAATAAAAATGCAACTACTGCCTCAACCATTTCATTTTTTTTT
>MINK01008482.1:0-11541 GCA_001735545.1 Phormia regina
TAGTCTATAGTCTAGACTATAAAATAGTCTATAGTCTAGACTATAAAATAGTCTATAGTCTAGACTATAAAATAGTCTATAGTCTAGACTATAAAATAGTCTATAGTCTAGACTATAAAGTAGTCTACATTATAAAATAATATATATTCCACTTTAGTGTCTAGTCTTCAGTCTAGTTTATAGTTTATAGTTTTTATAGTTTAGTTTATTTGGTATTTAGTCTAGTTTGTAGTTTTAATATTTATTATAATTCTGAATTATTATTTATTTACATTTCATTTGGTTTTCCTCAAGTTTATAAATTGTTGTCATTTTTTTATTTTTGCGTTTATTTCCTTTTAGATTATTTTTCGTATAACAAAAAGGCAAGAATTTTGTTTTTAACAAAATGTAGACATTAGACAAGTACTTTTGTGTCAAAAGAAAGATGAATGTTTACTTGAATTATCTTAGATTTCAAAAGAAAGAACACAATATCATCAAATATGAAAACAAGAAATGATGACAGGGTAAGAAGAAATAAACAAATTTAGAAAAGAGGTACGTTGAAAATGACAAAAAAATCCTTTTACATTATCCTTGGTGTTAAGATTTTTGGAAAACTTTTTCTTCTAGTTTTTCATTTTCTAATTAAGGCTTTAATTTCTCATCCTAAGCTAAATATTTATAACAAATTGTTTAATGAAAGTTTTTGTTAAGTTAAACCTTAAAACTATTAATAAAACTTTAACAGCAACAAAACTTTATTTTCAAGTCTGTTCTTCTTTTTTTTTTTTTTAATTACAATTTCTAAAGATTATAATCATTGTTGTTGTTAAACTTTGTTGTAAGAACTTATCAATAATGCTGTTTTTGTTAAATATTTTCCTTTCATTTATTTATCAACAAAACATCAACAACAACAGCTCACATTATACAAACATACAGTGGGTAACAGCAGGATGATGAATATATTTATATGAAAACAAAATAAATTTTATAAAAAAAAAATAAAAATAAAACAAAATCCTATAAAAATCATTCACATGTTGTTAATAGAGTAAATAGTTAAGTAAAATACAAAAAATAATAACTGACATTTCAGAAATTTATCGAAGATAAAAATTGTATTAAAAATTTTAAAGAAAACTTTCATATAACTTTCAATATTCACAATTAATATTAGGATGAGTTTTTGTTTTTTTTTAAATAATGTTATCAAAATTTTAGTTAGGGCATTTTAGAAATTAAGGTAACTAATAAATATGATTTTCACTACCTTACCATTTACTCACACTCTCCCACAGAGGGAGAGAGAGAGAGCAACTTAAAAATAACGTAACAATGAATAAACAACTACAAACAAACAACAACTTCCGTTCATATTTTTTTTAATATTTACATTGCATATGTGTATGTGGATTTTGATGCACTTCCACACATATACAATCAAATACACTCACACACGTGCATGAAGTGCAGGAACTCATGTAAAATAGTGTTTGTATGAGAGCTTATGTTGGTTTTTGTTTAAAAATTTATAATATACACTGAGAGTATTGCAAAAAGAGATGGAGGGAGGGAGAGGAAAGAAGACAATGATACCAAATGCTTCCTGTTTACATAAAATTTATTATATTTTGTTGCTGTTGTGTTGTGGGTTTTGCAACTTTAAATATGAATAGAAATAAAAATTGAAAAAACGAGTGTTGAAGAGGCGAGGAGGAGGTTGAAGAAGAATAAAAAAAAAGAAAAACATCAACATCATCATCATAAATGTCAATATATTTTTATGAATAAATACAGTAGAGTAGCAAGAGTAAACTAAAACTGATCCAAACAAAGAAAATAAATGAAAATTTAAAAGAATTAAATCTTCAATAAAAACATAGAAAATCAAATAATTTTTTGTTAAATTTCGATAACAAATAATTTTCTTTAATTTAAAGCGATATAATAGCTAAATAACTGAATTAAAATGTAAATTCTATGTTTATGCATAACATAGAAAATTCAAAATTCTTTTAAATAAAGAAATAAAAACTCATTATGTTTGAATTTTAATAAAAAATCATGTCCCTAAACTGAAATCGAAAGAATTTTTAAAACAAATGATTTCGATGTTAATGGAAATCCTTTAAATGTTAAAGATACTTTAAGATTTTTATTTATGGGATGTTCCTGAAACTTCTTTTATGAAAACAAAAATTAGATTAGAGAGTTTATTCGTAGACCCAATGTGGCCCATAGTGTTTCCCTAGAGAAAAGAAAAAATAACCACTACTGATCGCGTGGTATCATCGAGTACCAGATTTGCAAAACATAGAATTTTTATAGAAAATGACTATAAATTGTTAGAAACAACGTATTTTTAATAGAAACAAATTCTATGTTTTCGAAATTAAAAAAAAAATTGTTAGAAGACATTGATTGTAAATAGAAACTAATTCTATGGCACTAAATTTTTATATTAACCCATTCTATATAATAAAAATACATAGAATTGTTATCAAAATTAAACATAAAAGACATAGAATTTAAAAAGAAACTAAAAAAAAATACATAAAATATTTATTGAAATAAATTTATTTCTATAAAAATATTTATAAAAATAAATTTCATGTCTTTAGAAAACATAGAATTAAAATATAAAAATTCTATATTTTTGAAAAACATCGAATTTTAAGTAAAACTTAATAAAGGTTTTTCGAAAAAATATAATTTTAAAAGAAATGCATTCTATGTTTTTGAATAGAATTGTATTTACATTCTAAGTTATTGAAAAATTTAGGAATGTGGAATTTTTATTAAAATTAAATCTATGTTCTTCGAAAACATAAAATTGTGGTAGAAATAAATTCTATGTTTTTGTGTAACACATTGTTTATTTTAAAATAAATTCTATGTTAGTAAAAAAGAGCAGAAATCCATTCTGACCCTTGAAAACATGCAAGAAAACATAGAATTTTAAAGGAAACATTTTCTATGTTTTTGTAAAATAAAATAATAATAGAAATTTATTTTGCGCCTTTGAATTACGGGGTATTTAGTAGAAACCAAAATTAATTCTATGTTTTTGAAAAACTTAAAATTAAAAATAGAATTCTATGTTTTTAATAAAAATAACTTTGTAGTGAAAATCAATTCAAAGTTGTAAGAAATCCTAGAACAAATAAAATTATTATAAAAGCTAATTCGATGTTTTAGAACAATGTAATATTTGTATGAAAACTTCTGTTTTTAAGAAAAATAAAAATTAATTTTATGTTTTTGAAAAACATAGAAAAATGATCAAAATTAATTTTGTGTTGTTAAAATCATAGAATTTAATTCTGTCATCGAATAGCATATGGAAATCAATTATATGTTATCAGAAAACATGAAGCTTTTATGAAAATTAATTCTATGTTTTTCAATAACGTATAATTTAAAAAAAAAATATATATATTTAATGTTATTTGAAATGATAAAATTTTTATAGAAATAAATTTTCGTTAATTTAAATTTTTATAAAATATCGGTGCTATGTTTTTATAGTATATAGAATTGTTCTATAAATATTCTTTTATATTTAAAAACATAGAATATTTTGAAAAAATGAATTCTATGTCTTTGTCTAACATAGAATATTCACTGAAATTATTATAAAAATTAAAAAAAAATTATTAAAAACTTATGTAAAATGTTTATAGAAATATATTCTTTATTATAGAAAACATAGAAATTTATAAATTAAGTTAAACTAAAATATAGAGTTTTAATGTTAAAAATAATCATAATCATTAAAAAATTTATAAACACAAATTCATAAAAAAACATGGAATTATTATAAAAATTTTCATAAAAATGTTCATAAAAAAAGTTAAAAAAATATTTTTTTTTACAAAAATTAAGAAATTTTCAATTTCTTTTAAATGTTTTTTTTTTCTTTTTTAATAAAAATTTATTCTATGTAAAATTTTCATATAAATTATTTCTATGCTTTGGAATTTTTTTCCGAAATCAATTTAAAAAACATAGAATCTTTCAAAAATAGATTTTTTATAAAAATAATATTTTTTTTTAAATTTAAACTTAGTACAAAAATAAGTTCTATGTTTTCAATAACATAGAATCATTACACAAATGGCTTCGATGTTTCCAAAGAAATTAAGAATTTTTTTTAACATAACTTGTATCCTATTAAAAATTTACAATAATTAAATCATTCCTTTAATTTACTGTCTTTATCTTTCTCTATATTTGTTAAATATCTCCATAAAAAAAAAAAACTATAAAAGTATAAAGTCTAGTAACTGGTGTTCAAAATGATGTGAATGTGGACACTTTTAAATTAATGTTTAATATTTTTAAAACACATTTCCTCTGTTCAACAGCAAAATAAAAAAAAACCATGATGATAATCTAAAATTCAAATTTTAAATGCATATAAAAAGACAAGAACCACAAAATTTAGGGGTGGATGGGTGAGGAAAAACAACTTTGGCAAGAATCTTTTTAATAATAAAAAAAAAAAAAAATATGAAAATTAAAGGAGTTCAACCGGAAAGAAGAACAACGATGCTTTTGAACAAAATAAAGGAGATTTGTTTTTAGTGAAATTATAATTAAAAATATTTTAGAAAAAATGCTAATGTATTCAGTATAAAATTATAATTAGTTCAAAAAAAAATCTTTTATTTTTCTAGAAAGGATTTGAACTTTTTGTAGATGAAAATGATTTATTTTATTTTTTTAATTCATTTATTATTAATTTTTATAATTTTTTTATTAAATAAAATTTTCTGAAAATAATTTTTGACTGTTCTTCATTAAAGGAACGTTTCATAGCCTCGATGGCGCAGTAGGCAGCGCGTAAGTCTCATAATCTTAAGGTCGTGAGTTCGAGCCTCACTCGGGGCATTTAATTTTTTTTTATTAAATACAATTTTCAACACTTAAGTTTATATGATATATATTTTATATATTTAAGTTCAATTTAAATTTATATTATTTAAGATAACAATAAAAAATTGTATAATGTTAAATTATGCAAGAGCTGTAATTTCCTTATATTTATTAAAAATTTGCTTACGGGAATTATATAATAAAAAGTAATATTTACTTTAGAAATAATTTCATATTTCATTTCAAATTATATTGCCTACTTTTGGGCATTTATAGCCTCGATGGCGCAGTAGGCAGCGCGTAAGTCTCATAATCTTAAGGTCGTGAGTTCGAGCCTCACTCGGGGCATTGATTTTTTATATATAATTTAATTCAATGGAAATAAATTTTTAAATATGTATTTCTAAACATAGTTTTGCAAAAAATTTGGTCTAGTATTAGTCTTCATTTATAATAATATTTAAATAAATAAAATATTTCATCTGTGATATTTATTTATGTAACTTTTTGTTTTTAGTTTATTTATTTATATTTCATATTTTATTTTACCAAAAGAAATAAAAATTAATATAATTATTAAAATAATTATTGACAATTTTGCCTAAACTATTGCCTACTTTAAGGCTTTTTATATATGATTTTATAGCCTACTTTTATTTCTTGAAGTTTTTAATATTTACAATATACATTTGGGTTGAAAATTTAAGTTTTTTACAACGATCAATTTATAAAAATCTTTTCGTATATCAATAAATTTTTAAATTAAAATTCTAAAACTTATATGGAAAAAGTTTTAATATTTTTGAAATATAAAATACTTGCCAAATAATAGAAATTATCATCCATTACTAGTGACTGCAATTTATTTACTTGCTTATCCAACTGTATACTAGTTTTTTCCAGATTTTACTGTATTTTTTTTTTTGTAACTTTTTTTATAAAACAACGGAAATATCTTGTAGTTTTATAAACTCATAAAACAATACCATATAACTAAAATTGTTTTAATTACTTTAGTTAGATTTAAGTTTATATACTAAACTAAGTCACTTTATAATTTTTCTTACTTTTGAATTTTTTTAAATTTTAAAATAAAAAAGAAATCTTTTTTAATTCATATAAAAAGCGCCATAAATTAAAATTCAAGGTCAATATTGTCATCTCGAAAGCCTAACAAAACAATTAATTATAGTTTAAAGTTTTTTTTTTTCTAAATACAAAACGCAAAGAGAGGCCTGTCAATTTAAAAAAAAAACGCCGTGTAAAGATTTTTTTCTTTGTATGTTTTTGTCTTTTAATTGATAATTTTTTATTATTATAGTTATTTTTTTTTCTAATTATATTAAACAAATAATGAAGAATAATGATTTCAATATTGTTTGTTATAAATATATTTTTGTGAATGAAACTGAAATGATATGATTTTTATTGTGGTCATATACATTGAAATTATCATCAACAACATCATCATCATCATCATCATGAACATTATAAAACGCGATAAAATGAAACTGAACGAAAGGCAATAATTAATTTACATTTAGCTATTTTTTTGTTTAATGTTTATTATACTGTTAGCGTTTATCATTAAACAATAAAGAGATAAATTGTAGTTTTATTTTTGGAAAAAAAAGACAATTAAATTAATTGTCACAGCGTGTGCCGGTGTCGGTAGAAATGTGTTTTGGAAAAGAAAAAACGTTTGAGGAAGGAATTAAACCCACGTTTTATTTTTATTAAAAGAAAATTTCGAATAAGAAACTATTTTTTGTTAATAAGTTTATCATATCGTTACTTAAACAAAAAATCAAATTGTTTACCCAGTTCCAATTAATTTTCAAAACAGACAGACGGTCGGACGGACATTAAATGATCTATATATATAAAAGAGTAACGTTACTGACTGACTTACTGACTGACTGATTCATCATTTCACAGCCCAAAGGGCTGAAGCTAGAGAGACAAAATTTTGGAACGTGGGTAGGTCTCCCACCATATAGATCCACTAAGACGGGATTTTTGATAAAATTTTGGTAATGGGTAAAAACGGGAAAATTCGGTAACCTTATAACTTGTAATCTAATAATGATACAAAGTTAAATAGTTATCGTTATTCATTTAAAAAATAATTGAACAGGTGTCTGGTAATTTTTTGAAAATCTGCGCTTTTAGGAAGAAAACGGGTAAAAACTGTATTTTAGTACTTTTTTGGCATCATATGTATCTTTGAAACCAATGAACATACAGATAACATTTATGTCGTATTCATAACTTATCAAAAATGAGAAATACAAATTCGGTACTTTTTAGAAAATCAAACGTTTAAGAGCTAAAAACCGTACCTATTTTTGGTACTTTTTTCATAAAACATTTTTTTTACATTTATTTAAATATACATATGAGGATTATAATATAGGATACTAATACAATATAGAAATTTATAGGAATACAATTTTTGATGCATCGTTAGGTGAGCAAGAAATCAAGAGGAGGGACTTTTTGGTACTTTTTTGAATTTTCTGTAATATTTAACCTAGAAACATGAAATTAAATACGCATGGTCCGATGTTGGAAAGAATTCACAAAGGGGGACTTTTTGGTTCTACTAAGGGTACTTTTTGAATTTTCCTAACTATGAACATAGAAACATGAAATTAGGAATATGTGGTCTTTAGTTAATAAGAATCCATATGAAGGGACTTTGTGGTACTTTTTCGTTCTTCTAATGTTACTTTTTGAAATTTCTATAATTATGAACTTCGAATGAGAATTCATAAGAGGGGTCTTTATGGTATTTTTTTTTTATTATTTGAATGGTACTTTTTGAATTTTCTATAGTTATGAACTTAGAAACATGAAATTAGGGTTATGAGGTCCTAAGTGAATGAGAATCCATAACAGGGAACTTTGTGGTACTTTTTCGTTCTTCTAATGGTACTTTTTGAATTTCCTGTAATATTTAACCTAGGAACATGTAATTAAATATACATGGTCCTATAAGAGCGGTCTTTATGGTATTTTCTTTTTTTGTTCTTCTAATGGTATTTTTTGATTTTTTTATAATTATGAACCTAGAAAGATGAATGTAAATTTATGTAAATGAATGTGAATCCATTTTATGGTACCTTTTTGTTCTGATGGTACTTTTTGAATTTTCTATAATTTTTAATTTAGGGGACATTGTGGTACTTTTTCGTTCATATGATGGTTTGTTATATTTTTAAAGAATTTTGAAGTCAGTGATTCCATGTCAAAACGGATTCCATGTCATGTTAAAACATCCTTTACTGTAGAAGAATTTTTCATAAAAAATTAATTTTAATTTATATTATTATTCAATAACACCCGCGCAACGCCGGGTCGATCAGCTCGTTATATATAAATGCTTGTTTCATATTATTCTTCACCAGAAACTGATTTTTGTTTTCTTTCTTTAAATTAAAAACAAGAAATCTTTAATAAAAGAACATAACGATTATGTATACATTTGATTTGAATTAAAATCCCACAGTGTTGATATCATATTCCATTAGATATAGACATAAATATTAAGTACATACAAGTATACATATATATTATATTTAAATAAAGAAAGGAAGAAGTCGCGTTTTTTGATTTGTTAAGCAAAGTTAAGCAAATCAACAACCCTTAATACTTCTTAGTCTAGTTATTGTATTCTCCCGCCATTTGTGATGACATAATAATAATGATAAGTCTAATAAGTATTACATTTGGTTTGTAACATCAACGAGATGAAATTTTAATGGCGATTTAATAGAAAATGGCGAAATACATAAATATTTTAATTAAATTTTATTTAAAAATAAAATTTATTTAAAATTTTAATAACAATAAAAGCGCTAAATTTTTATTGTAATAATATTTTATATATTAAAAATAAAATAAAAAACATAAATTTTCTTATTAATTATTAAATCTGTTAACTCTTTATAATTAATTGATTGTTCAATAGTTTACATCTGGCAGCCTTCTTTTTACTTAAAAGAATTTACCAGATCTCTACTCTCATCATATTACACGTGACATTTTTAAGAGATTACCAGATGGCAATAAATAAAACCTGTATACTGAAGTGTGACCCACAGTCGTCTTAAAAGGTATTAATAAATATTGTCGTTTTTTATACGAAATCATATTGTAATATGATGATTATGTACAGTATGAATAAAATCCTATTTAATGATTGTTATTTTGATGACATTTGTAAATTTTGCTTTAGCTAATAAAATGAAATGAACAATAATATGACACCCAAAAATATAATTTAAAGAAATTTTTAGAAAACCATATGTTTAAATATTGTTTAGACAAATATTTGAAAAGGAAAAATTTTCTTTTAGAATAAAATTAAATTTTCTGGAATTCCTGTTTAAATATATGGACCTACATTTATATTTAAAAAATATATAAAACGTCGTAATATTTTCCATTATCAATAATTAATTGTAATAAATGTTTCCCTATTGATTATTTAAATACTTAGAAAATATTTTTCGTAATGATATTTCAATTTAAATAAATTTATAACAGTTTTACGTAATTTTTTTATTTCTTCTTTTTTTTGCAAGATTATATTTATTTGAAATTGATAAAGAATTATTGTATTTATAGAGAAGAAAACCACAAATAAAAAAAATAAATTAGTATAAATTTCAAATACTTCCTTATAAGTATGGAAGCACTGTGGGATTAAAAAGTTTACGGTCAAAAAAAAAAGGTTTCATTTAATTTAGTTTCACTAGCAGAATTATTTATTTTGTAAATCGTCTTTTTATAGAAAATTTGCGTTACATTTTTATTTATATTGAAAATTTTGCGATAAATTTTCTTTTTATTGAAAATTTTGCGATAAATTTTTTTTTTATAGAAAATTTTGCGATAAATTTTCTTTTTATTGAAAATTTTGCGATAAATTTTTTTTTATAGAAAATTTTGCGATAAATTTTCTTTTTATAGAAAATTTTGCGATAAATTTTCTTTTTATAGAAAATTTTGCGATAAATTTTCTTTTTTTAAAGAAAATTTGCGATAAATTTTCTTTTTTTTATAGAAAATTTTGCGATAAATTTTATTTTTTTAGACAATTTTGCGATAAATTTTATTTTTATAAGAAATTTTGCGATAAATTTTATTTTTATAGGAAATTTTGCGATAAATTTTATTTTTTTAGACAATTTTGCGATAAATTTTATTTTTTTGGACAATTTTGCGATAAATTTTATTTTTTTTAGACAATTTTGCGATAAATTTTATTTTTATAGAAAATTTTGCGATAAATTTTATTTTTATAGAAAATTTTCGTTCAGTTTTCTTTTATAGAAAATTTTCGTTCAGTTTTCATTTTCTAGACAATTTTCATTCAGTTTTCTTTTTCTAGACCATTTTCGTTAAATTTTTTTAGATAATTTTCGTTCAGTTTTCTTTTTACTGAAAATTTTTATTCAGTTTTCTTTTTATAGAAAATTTTCTTTCAGTTTTCGTTTCAATTTTTTTTTAGAAATTTTTCGTTAAATATTCTTTTAATGTAAAATAATTATTTAGTTTTTTTTTATAGAAAATTTTCGTTTAGTTTTATTTTTATTAAATTTTCGTTAAGTTTTTTTTATAAAAAAATTTTCGTTCAATTTTCTTGTTATAGAAAATTTTCATTTAGTTTATTTTTATAGACATATATAGATTGAACGAATCTTATTTTTTTTTTTTAAGAAATTTTTCGTTAAGTTTTCTTTTTATGTAAAATATTCATTCAGTTTTCATTTTAAAGAAAATTTTCGTTCATTTTTTTTATAAAAAATTTTCGTTTAGTGTACTTTTTATAGACAGTTATCGTTCAGTTTTCTTTTTATAGGCAAGAAAGAGTTAAGAGTTTTCGTTCTGTTTTTTATATAAAAAATTTGCGTTCAATTTTCTTTTTATAGACGAATTTCACTCTTTTAATAAAAAATGTTCGTTCAGTTTTATTTTTATAGACAAGATTCGTTCAATTTTCTTTTTGTAGAAATTGTTCGTTAAGTTTTCTTTTAATGTAAAATATTCATTTAGTTTCCTTATTATAGACAATTTTTATTCAGTTTTGTTTTTATGGAAAATTTTCGTTCAGTTTTCATTTTATGGAAAATTTTCGTTCAGTTTTCTTTTTATAGAAAATTTTCGCTCAGTTTTCTTTTTATTAAGAATTTTCGTTCTGTTTTTTTTTATATATAAAAAATTTGCGTTCAATTTTCTTTTTATAGACGAATTTCATTCTTTTAATAAAAAATGTTCGTTCAGTTTTATTTTTATAGACAAGATTCGTTCAATTTTCTTTTTGTAGAAATTTTTCGTTAAGTTTTCTTTTAATGTAAAATATTCATTTAGTTTCCTTTTTATAGACAATTTTTATTCACTTTTCTTTTTATGGAAAAATTTCGTTCAGTTTTCTTTTTATGGAAAATTTTCGTTCAGTTTTGTTTTTGTTTCTTTTTGTAGAAATGTTTCGTTAAGTTTTCTTTTTATGTAAAATATTCATTTAGTTTTCTTTTTCTAGAAAATTTTCGTTCAGTTTTCTTTTTGTAGACAATTTTCCTTCAGTTTTCTTTATATAGAAAATTTTTCGTTCAGTTCTCTTTTTGCGGACATTTTGTTGAGATTTCTTTTTATTTTTGTTAAGTTTTG
>MINK01008493.1:0-10551 GCA_001735545.1 Phormia regina
CAATTAAAAATTAATTAATATTACAAATTTCGTAATTGAAGTCGATTTTTACTTTCTTCTGTGTTGTAAGTTATGGGAAAAATGTTATTGAAATATTTAGATTTGCAAAGAATATTTAAACACAAACTTCAACAAACTCGTAAAACGCTCACGCGATAGTGATAATAATAGGAACATCCACAGAGGAGGAGGTAAGCTTTCATAATATCGTTGGCTTGAATGTATAGATAGTGGGCTGGTCTGCTACCAAAATTTACAAATCTTTAAAACCATATCGAACTATATAATCCATTTCGGAAAAGTACTGAAATAAACAATTAAACAAATATTTGAACTTTGTTTCCCAAAAAAGGTTTAATATCCGACCACTGCTGGATATAAGATGCATGTCATTTTTATTCGGTACCCAACATTAATACAAAATATTAAATATTCTCAATACACTCAAGTTAAAAAGAAAACTTTTTTAATACCATTCAACCATTTAAGTAATTTAGTTCAATTCACCCTAAAATTTATCTCCATGCTCTCTTTATCCTTCCTATTTAAACTAAATTCTATTCGCTAAACCCCTATTACTCAAACATTTCAAAATGTGCTAAATTTTAACGAACCAAATATAAAAATGCCAAAATGGCATAACTAAAGTTAATGGTCAAATGACGAGTAACAAGCAACATAACGCCCCATAACATGCTATAACATAATACGTAATACAAAATATAAAATTGAACAGATATTACAAAAAACAAAACAAAAATCGCTTTAGAAACAGGAGGTTAAAAAGGATGCAGTTAATAGAGATAAGAAACATGATGATCAAGGTTGTTGGTTGTTGATGCAACATCACTGTTGTTGTCCATATACACAAACAAATAAATTATATGCTCTTCTTCACAGGAAAAAAAGCTTATATTTGTTGTTGGTATGAAATCAAATTGTATTATTTATTTTGGTAAAGGTGTGTAAATTGAGTCTTCATACACCAACCACCACACAACTATCATATTCATATATATACATGATGAAATGACCTGAGAAGAGAATAAAATATTATTGCAGAAGATGTGATCTTAAGGAGGAGGCTGGAATCTTTGTTAAACTCAAAGAAACGATTAATTTAGATGTAGTATGTGCGTAAATAAAACAGAATATAAAAAAAAAAACTAAAATTTAACAAAAGTTATAGAGAAAACTAGATAATACCCTACATTAGAGTATAAAGATGCATACTTCAAAAGTATGCAATGATCTCTCTTTCTCACTCCCTCTTAATAATTATTCACATCAATCAAAATTAAAACTTATACCCTTTGCAATAAAACACAATTGATTTAAATAAACAAATTTTAAAAATCCTTGTTATGTATATAGTTTTAATTCTAAAACCAACCTCTTTTCCAAATCTTTACACCTGCAAAATTGTAGGGTATCAAAAATTATTAAGCAATATCCAAGACCATGATTAAAATGCAATCAAGGTTGTTGAATAGTTGGTTGGTTGATCGGTTGCTTTAGTGGCTGGTTGTTTTAGTTGGACATTCGACAAAGAAGTTGGTTGGGATTTTCTTTATTTTTTTTTTTTTATATATTTACAAAATCATAATTCGCGTGTTAAGAACACATTACTTTCACATTTGCCAAACAACAATCTCAACAAGAAAAGCAAAAAAAATAAAATAAAAATTAAATAAAATATATAAAACAAGCATACAACTTTGTAATAAACTGATGGGCGAATTGGCATGAAGAGTTTTTTATTTATTTTTTATTTTAGATTTTCATAAAATGCAACTGTTTTTTTTTTCTCCTTTCTGTTTATTTTTTATGCAACATTTTGTTGCTTATGGAGGTTGTTTCTTTTTATTCATTTTCAGTATGTTTTTTTTTTCTTGTATTAATTGCTTTTTTATATGTTTTTAATTTTTTATTTAAACTAACAAAATTGCCTCTAGTCATAATTTTGAAATGCTGTTTAAAATTAAATAAATGAAAAAATAAAAAGAGAAAATTTAATCGTTGAAATTATGTGAAGATTTATCTCTTATTTTATTTATGTTTTCATTTGGCAAATTGTGAAAAAGAAAAATATATTTCAGTAAAATTTATTTCAAGAAAAGCATCATAATCAACAACACTTATATTTTTCTTTAAAAAACGTCTTATTGATCAAAAAAAAAAAAAAATAAATAAATAACTACCATATACAAACATTTTTATATGATTGAAATTATGTTTCGAATGATTCGAATAAAATTCAAGCTACTTCTAAGTTATACCGAAATAACCATTTCTAGAGGATTATATTGTATCATTTTGGTCCTATGGTTTTTTAATATTTATGTGTAAAAAATTCAAATTTCTTAATTTTTTGTGAAAAATTACAAAAAATTATTCACAAAAAGGATAATGTAAGGATGACAATTTTGAGAAACGATGTCTTAAAGTGAAGTAAATTTTCATTTAAGCTGGGAACACTGATACCTTAGGTTTTCTCCATATAAGCGGGGCCACCCAACTGTGTATTAATTATTTATGAGTTATTTTTATTTCCATATAAATGTAATATGTTATTCTATATCTATTTTTTTCTTAACAAAACATGTGCAACCTAAAAATGGCTATATCTCTTTATTCTCTTAAGTGTAAAATATGCAAAAAATATGCCAACCATCTTTATGATGGTAAATATAAAATTTATATTTTTTCTCTCAATTTAACAATTTTTTTTTTATTTTTATTCTATTTTATTAAATTTAAAAAATAACAATTAGTTTTTGATTTTCCATGGGCTAAACCATAGAGTAACAAGACACGAAACTAATTGTCAAAAACATAAGACGGTTGTCAAAAACCTAACAACTAATCAAATATATTTTGTTGTTGCCAAAAGAAAATAGAAACACATTTATGTGTTACAAAACAACAATTTTGTTTAATTGTCAATCAAGAATTTCGTCCCCATATGTTACTCTATGGGCTAAACTTCCAAACTATTAATCTTATTTATTTCCCTTCTTTTATCCCATTAGAGTTACAATTGGTAACTCTACTTAGATTTATTTAAAAACAATAATAAACAAAAAAACAAAACTTACCATTAATGCAAAATAGAATACAAAAACTGCAGCTATAAACAACACGTCGCGACCGGCCGAAATAAACAAAAACAAAAAAAACGAAATTACTGACACAAACACAAGAACACACTCTCCTAACCAAAAAATTAGATTATGAAATTGATAGTCTCTTAAAAGAAACAGCAATAGCAACAAAAACACTGCATGCTTTTTTACAACAGCAGAAAACCAACAACAACTAATAATGAATTGCACTTTTTCTTCATTCTTCTTTTGCTTCATATTTTCCCTCTTTCGATATTTTTTTGTTTTTGTTTTTCTTTAAACAATAATTGCCCTAATTTAGCAGCAATATTAATTAATAACTAATTTAATAACAAATGATTTAATGACTTGCACTAAATTACATTTATTTCTTTGCTGCTTTTATTTAATAAATAAATTCTTTTAACAAATTAAACACACAAACAAATACAATTTACTAAATGGATGACTGTTGCTGCTGCTGCATGTTGGTTTTACATTTTTTTGCTGTCTTTATATTTATTGCACTTTTTTTCATTTATTCTTTTTTATAATAAATTAATTACACTTTGACACTACACTTTTTCATATTTATTTATTATTTTAATTTAATTTGGTAGAACTTTCTAATTGATATTTTAGAATTTATTTATTTATTTGTTAGTAAACGTATAAACGACCGCACTTAATAAAAACAACAAACGCATTAAACTAATTTGACAAGTGATGGATGTTTATTGGTTTTGTTGCTATTGTTGTTTGTAAGTGGTTTAATGAGAAGTGTGTAAGTATGATAGGGATGCCATTATAAGTGGTAATTGAAGGGAATAATATGAATTTTAAATAGGAATTAGGAATTGATTCATAAATGTTCATTGTATCGTTATTATTCATTAGTAGAAGTAGATAAAGATCACGAATTATTATTATTTATTATTATTATTTATTTTTTATAGAAATTTAAAATCGTTAAATTAAAGAAAATATTGTCAGATAAAGGACACTTTTTAAGAAAATTTATGAAAATATATTTAAAAATCTAAATCTAAACAACCAAATGGATTTGAGATATATTTTTGAAAAAAAAAAAACTTGAAAGACTCCCATAAAACCTAAATTCTCAATCCAGGAAAAAAGATTTCATAACTTTCTAACGATAATCATATTGTTAAAACAAGGTGTGGCTCGGTGACCCCGCTGTGCGGACAAATAATGCCACACAGTGGGGTCAAACGAAAATTTATTGGTAATAAATCTAAATCTCTGGTTGGATCAAATTGAAATGTATGGAAGAGGTGAAAAGAGGACCTAAGCTTTCAGGAAAATCTCTTAGTCACCTTGTGATAAAACAAGATAAGCTACAGGGTGTCAAAGTTGACTACCTCGAGTATGTAAATGTTAAAAAAATCTTAAATTATACAGTTGAAGTCCGATATTAAAGATTTTTATAATTCTGTAAAGCTTTTGGAAAGATAAATAAATAAAATTACTCACCTAAGTTATGCTGAAAGAATTTTTGGATTATCTCAATTCGTCTACACGTAAAAAATATTCAAAATCTCCATTTTGAAATTAGTATGAAAGATGGTAATTTTTTACAAAAATATAGTACAATAATTATTTCACTTTTTTTTCTCAAAGTTCCGTTAATTAAACATTTTTCTTATATATATTTTAAAAAATAGGGCTCCATAAATTTTTAATATAAAAAATTTTAATTGATTTATGTTTGCACCATACATCTAGCATTGGCCGAAACTTGTCAATTTTAAAATAAAATTAATGTTTTTCAAATTTAGGATTAATATAATTTTGTATTCTAACTATATAATAGAGTTGAAATATAAAATATAATATATTTGTCAGCTAGTCAAGACCTTCAGAAAAACAGCATAAAAACTGAAAAAATAATATTTTGTCGGAAACAGCTTAAACTAAAATATCTTGGAAATATTCCTTAAACGTACTGATTATGTAAAAATATATAAGAAATTTTTATACATGTTCAGTTCTCTACTTGCGACTAAAGCCACATGTCTAGAAAATTTTGTCCGAAAATGTTTGAGTTTTGTCTCGAAATAGGTATGAATAAAGGTCGGTGCTGAATTTGGAAATCCTGGGATTCTGGATTTTATAATATCAAATCCCAAGATACCGGTAATTTTTGAGGCCCTGAGATTTTTCAGGATTCGCAATTCATATTTTGTATGAAAATTCATTTTAAATATAAAAAAAAGAAAATTGTATACATATTTCAATTAAAGAAATTAATTGAAATTAATTAAAGAAAAAACATAACGTTCTTATCTACCTAGCAAAAACTTGGTAATGGCACGTGGTTGCTTTTCAGTGACCGTCTACGATATATTGAAATTGTTTAGTGAATACTTGTATATTACATGGTATTTAATTACTTATTTTAAAATGATGAAACAAAATTTGCATGTGAATTTGTTTTTAAAATATTCTTTATTAAAATTAAAGTCTCAGGATTCAGAAATTTTTGAGGATTGGTATAAGGATCGCGCATATTCGCCTAATAATTAATAGATCCGATATTTATGTATTGAAATTATAGATTATTATTGATAATTTTTGGTTCACACTGATTTGTGCTATAAAAACGTTTTCTGTTTCATTTTTTAGCAAATAAATATTTTGAAAAATTATGTAAATTTTTTGATTAAACTTGTAAATAATTTTTAAACCAAAACAATTTAGTCATTCTTCATATATTTTTCAAAATATGTTGCACCACATTAATTATTTTCTTATAACAGTTTATTTTCAAGACTTAGTTGCTTAGAAATTAATGATAATAAGTATCTATTCAAATTGACTGAAAAGTCATGTGTCACAGAACCATTGTTGTCTATTGTTATTTAATTTTAATAAAATTCCAATGACTTGTCTTTCAATGTCTTCTAAATTAGCTTGTTAAATTATATCCAATGATAAGATACTTAAATGACAATTTTACTTTGCTAATATGGTTAAAATAAGAAATGAACACTAAAATTATTTAAAACTGACAAGACATCATAGGAGTTTTTAAACGAAACAATAGTAAATTTAAAATATAAAACAGTTTCAATAACATTTATTTTGAAAAAAAAAAAAAGAAAAAAAGAAATAAATAAAAATAAAAAAGTAACAGAAAAAAATTTGCTGAAATTCAAAATCAGTTTAGCACGTTTTGTATAACGAGTTGCCAAATTATTTATTTATTTCAGTTGTTTCTTTTTGTTTGGTGTTCAGTTTAGTTAAAAGATAGATTTGTTTTAAAACTTGCTCATTGTTATTGTTGTTGTAAGTTTTGTACTATACTTATGAAGTAAGTTCCATATATCCTCTACAATTCATTGTTAGTTTTTTTTCCGTTTTCCTATACTTTTTTTTAAATATTTTTTGTCAGTTTGGCAATTTAATGATAAACTCGTTCAAAATGTTGTTAAATGTTGTTGGTTTCTTAAAAAATAAATAAAAAAAAACAACAACAACGCTCTAGTATGTGTCTAATGATAATGGTGTTGTATTTTGCTGGTGTTTTTCAAAATGTTGTTCGCTTCTATTTTTGGTCAGAAAAGCATGAATTTCGCCACGAAAATCCAAATTGGATGACAAGACAATTGTTTTTTGTTTTCTTGCAAATTTTATTTGTTTTATGTTGTTGTTCTTTGTATTGTAGTATTTTATGTTTGCTGCTGGTGTTGTTTGTATATTCTTTTTTCTTTAATTTATTTATTTGTAGCTTCTCGCATTCACTTTAGGCATGATTGTGATTTACGCGGCCAAAGGTGAGCTTAAAGTATAGAGTGTATCTTTAACCGTTTATACCCGTATGTTAGTTGGTACGATAGTCAAATGTTTTAGAAAAAGTATAGACAAAATTCACTGATTTTGAAAACAAAAAAATCGTTACAATAAAATTTAAACTTTTTTTATTTGTTTTGCTGGTATGTATTTTTGTTTTAACCGAAACTAAATGGTGATACTTTTCATTGGTAGAAAATTAGAAGAAGGAGAAAAAACAGAACATTATTACATGTGCAGGGATCTAAAGGAATGAAATATACATATGCAATTAAAGACATAAACTTTTATAACTTTTTATATTTTTAAATTAAAGCAAAAATCCTAAAACAAATTTAATCCTCAAGTTGAGTAAAACTCGCGTTAAATTTTCTTTGATATTTTGTTATTTTGTATCGTAAAAAGTAAATCTGAAGTTGATATCTTTTTTGGGTCCAAAAGTAAAAGATTTGCAATTGTAAACCTTGTAAAAATTTGCACCTCCCCACCCAAAAAAAAAGTAAATATTTAAATATTAGACTCTTTTACTTATCTTTTTCGAATACATCACACATACTCTTATTTATTTCACTTGGTTATTTCCACTTTTGTTTTTAAGATTTTTTTTCTTTTCCTCTATTCTTGCATTATTTTTTGGTGAAATTTGTATTCTTAAGTATTGTACTCGTACTCTTGATGTCATTATGCTTACAATATCATTTTGTATGCAATTTCCAGATGACGTTTCACCATGTATGACTGTTACAAAGTTTGAGTGTTAACACAACACGATTATCGTGAGGATGATTACTTTTGTGTTAAACAAAAATTCGAAACGTAATATTTTTTCTTACCAAAATAGTTGCTCGTATATAAAGCAAATAAATGTATAGATATTTGTTTCCGTTTTGACTTATTTTCACCACACTAGAGAACAAAAAAAAAAAAACAGAATAATTCAAAACAAATGGCCAGATTCAAAACTGTCAGATGCAACCTATTCACTAAACATTAAGCCAACCAACAACAACAACATGACAATCTATATGAGTTACAAGTCCACTATAATAACAGTAATATAGGGGGAAAGAAATAAATAAAGGTTTCTATACTTTAGCTTAACTTGACTTTGAATTTAAATTGAAACCCATGTCATGTTAAAGTTAGACGGTCGGACAGATGGCCCGACAAAATGAAAACAAAAATCCGTTAAAATGAATTTCAAATAAAGTTGGAAAAACGTTTCAACTACATATTTGTTTTATTTTTATTCTGTGGTTTCTGTCTATTTGCATAGTTTTTAAATTCAACTAAAACAGTTTTAACAAATTTTAGAAAAAAAAAATATATAAACAGTCACGTTAGAATAATTATCTTATTAAAATTAAAATAATAACGTTGTTATAATTTTAATAAAATAAATATTTATATTAAGACTAAAAGTTTAATTTAAATTTCATAAATTCTCTTTTCTTTTTCTAGAAATTTTAGGATAAATTTTCTTTTTTAGGATATTTACGATCAATTTTCTCTTCAAAATTTTCATTTTATACAAAATCTGCGATTAATTTTCTTTTCAGAAAAAAATGATCAAATAATTATTTTTTTATTAAAAATTTACGATTAATTTTCATTTTATAGAAAATTTACGATAAATTTTCATTTAATAGAAAATTTACTGTCAATTTAACTTTTATAGAAAGTTTAAGATCAATTTCCTTTTTGCATATATAATTTAAAATCTGTTTTCCTTTTACGATAAATTTTATTTTTTAAAGAAAATTTACGATGGATTTATTTTTATAACTTTTCATAGAAAATTTATGATAAATTTTCTTTTCTCCTTTTTATTAAAAATTTGTGATCAATTTGAATTTTATAGAGAATTTACGATCAATTTTGTTTTGTAGAAAATTCTCGATCAATTTTCTATAATATTTAGAAATTTACTTTTATTAAAATTTTACAATCAATTTACTTTTTGTAGAAAATTTATGATCAGTTTGCTTTTTCTAAATTTTTTTATGTGATATATATGTTCGTTGAATTTTCTTTTTAATAGAAAATTTTCATTTAATTTTTTTATATATAAACTTATCGTCTGACAATACAGTAACGGAGAAAAGG
The DNA here is from genome assembly GCA_001735545.1 of Phormia regina. Lineage (NCBI taxonomy): Eukaryota > Metazoa > Arthropoda > Insecta > Diptera > Calliphoridae > Phormia > Phormia regina. The sequence goes on from MINK01008493.1 coordinate 9,024, forward strand.
TTAAAATTTTCAAAAATAAATAAAAAAAAAAAACTTTCAGTTATTATCATTCTGGTTTTAAAGCTTTATAGGGTTCATTAGTGTCGCCATTGATCCAGTTGCATGTAAACACACTTAATTCAAAGCTAAAAGATGGTGTTAAGAGATGTAACTTTCAGGTATTTTAAATACAAATTCAAGTTAGTTTTTTTTTTTTTTTTTTGCAAGCCATCGTTGTCTGACAAGATAAAAGCTTTTAATATTGCTTTGGCCTTTACACGCACCAGCCAACTAATAACCACCAAGAAGACAATCCAACATGGCCAGGAAAAAAGTGTCACCGATTGAGTTTATTTTTTTATGAGTAGTGACCGCTTAAAATTTTTAGTCTAAAGTGACACTGCTGTTGTTATTTATTAATACGGTATCGGTTTTTTTATTTTCTTCTTTTCCTCTTCTACTTTCAGCAGACACAATAAAACTCAAGATCTTTGAAAAAAAAAAACTGCGTTCAACACGCAAAGGATTCATTCGTATTTATTCACTTTGTGGCACGCATGCTTGAGCTACCATTATTCCATTCATTTCATCATCATAATGATCTTCATCGTCATCATATTATTTTGTACATATTAACTTTTTTCCATATTTCTCGCCATTATCATGGTTATTGTCATCGTCATCCGTAGCGGTCAAAAATGCGACCAAAAGAAAACCAACCAGAGCCAACAGTCGCTTTAGCATCATGATTGTCGGCAGCTTAACTAAATTATTAAGACATCTTTATAATGTAAACTTATCGCAATGAAGTGTGAAATGAAATGAAACGAAATGCAATCAAAATGGATTTAATACCATACAAAAACTCTGATCCTTTCCGTTTTAATCCCTCTCTCACTCTCTCCCCCTTTCACACTCTTAACACTTTATCCTTTATTAAAGTTAAATGTATAAAAAAAAGACAGATAGTATTTATACATTTATACAGATACATATACATACGTATTTATTACAACAAATATTAAAATTATTATTATGATTAAAAAAGTTATTTTTTTTTTTAAGTGACTACATATATGACTGACCGACTGGCACAAGTAAAGAAATTCACATGTTTCTGACTTTTTTTCTCCTTGTTTTTTGCTGTAGTTTCTTGTTGTTGTAGAGTTTTAAGGCGAATAAATTGATTTGATTGTATTTCTGCTTTTATGTCTAAATAGATGGAAGTTTTAAACAGGCTTAACAGAAGCTTTTATGACTTTTAAAGAGATTTTATTCAAATGATAATATTTCAATATTTCTTTTTTCGTCAGCTGCTTCTTTTTCAATTATTATAATATTTTCTTAAACTTATGTGGTGGCTAAATAAAGATCGTTCTTCTTATTTGTATTCAAATGAATTTAATTTAAATTAGAAATCATTAAATACGGGAAATGATGAGAAAATTATAGGTGACAAAAGTATAGAACAAATTTTTAGAAATATTTTTCACAATGCACGTTGTAGAGTGTGCGTTTAAAAAAGCAAACAAAAAAAAAAAAAAAAAAA
>MINK01008507.1:0-20207 GCA_001735545.1 Phormia regina
TAGTCACACGGGGCAATTTTCTGAAAATACCCATATTTTCATTAATAACAACTTCGACTCCTAAAAATGTATAATTAAATTATATTTTTTTTTTTTTTTTTTCAGAAAAATTTTTTAATATCTCCATAACTGTTGACCACCTTAAAAGGTAATGTAAGAAAGACTTGAGGATAATTTTTATAAAAAAATTTTAATATATTTTTGAATAAAATCGGACAAGAAGTTTTTGAGATATACTTCAATATATAGAGCAACCTTTTCGAAAAAAGTGGACTAGAGGCTTAGTACTTATGAATACTGTGTATTCGAATTATTTAAGAAATCCCATGTCGCAGAAATTTTGTTTCATTTTGTAACTCTATGTTTTTAATTACACAATATAAGAGATTAAAAATTCCTTTACCAATTAAATTAAATATATTTTCTATTCCTCTTTATCATAGTTTGTATATCATGAATATTCAACTAAATTTCTGCAAATTTAAAACTTATTTATTTCTTAATTTTTTATTTTTTTACTTAAAGCTTTTATTTAACAAAAAATTAATTTTACATTTTAAATTGTCTCTAAAAGTTTAAAAGATTTTTTATTTATAAAATAATAAAAATTGTACTTTTACTAAAACTTTATCTCACAAATTTTATAACAACTCTAAATTCTTTATAACTGTCCATTCAATTCATTTTAGTCACTCATTAATCAGCTCACGTACACATTTTTGTAGATTTTCTACTCAATCCATCAAGTTTTGTTTTAACAAATCTATTAAGGAAACCAAAAACTTTCATTTCAATTACAAATGAAATTTTTCACTTACCAACAAACTCACACTTTGATACATAAACACATATACATACACATGCACAACATGAATGTTTTTGCATGCATGTATGCAGGAATAAGTTTTCCTTTAAAACAAAACAAAAAAGGAAACAATATAACAACAAAATTTCTTGTAGCAATGATGGTTTATTTATGTATTAATTTCTCTACAACATGCACAGTGGTTTAGTTTTTTCTTATTGTAAAAGGATTTAAAAAGGGTCGGTTATTAAACAAACAAAAAAAAAAACTCAGAGGAATTTTATTTTTAAATGGAACTAGTCAAACCTTTAAAATTTCAAAATATTCTTTAGGTTTTCTACCAATTTCTCAAAAAATTTAAAATCTAAAAATGAAATACTTTGAAAACACATTTTTAAAAATATGATTGAAAAGAAAGAAACTAAAATTAAGAAAAAAATATTTTTAATTTTCTTTTGTTAAAAATTAAGTTAAAATTATATTCTGATATAAATGGCAAATAAAGTATGTATGATTATACATTGTGCTCCAATTTCACTCGTCTCATTCATTATGTAGAAAATCATGTATATGTAGACAGATACATGTAGATACTTTTCCTGCTTTACCTCTTTGTGTTAATACAGTTCTTGAGTAAAGTGTTTACTCTTTCTGATGTTGTTAAAATGTATATACATATGCATGTGTGAGTCTACAAATACATGCTTACATACAAGTAAACTAATGTATTTGTATAGGTAAGGTCGTAAGCCTATCTGTCAGTATGTTCTTCTCTGCTCTTTCTTAATGTTGTAGCTATACCGAGCTTTTAAAGGTAAACCAGTGGAGCCAAAAATATGCAAAATATATTTTTTTCCTAGATTTGAAATTAATTTCGTTTTCTGGTATTTTTAATAATTTATTAGATTTTTTATTCTTACATGCTTTTTTCAAATCCGATATGTCTCATAATTTACATTTTATATATTGCCAGAAATTTGGTGATTTCCTAAATAAGAGCAAATAAAAAAAATATTATACTTTTATATTTCTAAAAATATAAAAAAAATTCAAACACCTTTTGTAGAGCATATTTTTGGTTGCCCTTATTATAACGAATTTTGTGAGAAATGTATATTTTTTATGGTAGATATATTTTACAGATGTTTACTTTATTTTAATATATATTATAATAAACTTTTGTAAACACAATTTCAAATACATACACATATCTCCCTTTACACACACAAAAATGCTCCATATAGAGAAAAAATTCATTCTAAAATCAAGTTTATTTTTCTCATTTAGAGAAAAAATTTACTAAGGTACACTTAAAAAGGAATTTATTTAAAAATTAAAATTTAATTTTAATGTGAAATTTTAAATATTAAGTACATATTGTTCTTAAATTAAGTAACTGATTCTTGAAATTTTAATTAAGTCTAATTTCACTAGGATGTAGAATGTAATCTGTATCTGCTCTCTCACTCAATATTTAAAATATAGGACAATGCTAATTTTTATGTTATCATTACAAGTTAATATTTATTTCCAATGTGACGAACTTGAATGATCTGCTTTTTTTTCACTTTGTCTAGAAGCCACCTTAATACATACATACGTACATTAGGGTTGTATGGAGAATAAATAAGGTATCGATGTTACCAGCTCAAATGAAAATTTACTTCATTCTATGACATCGTATCGCAAACGTTGGTCCTGACATGACCGTTTCGTGAACTAGATGCAAATGAAAATAGGTCCTTTTTCGAGTTTTTGTATTTTTTTTTTTTTTTTCATATTTCTACCAAAGTAACCATATGAAAATTTATTATCGTAAGAAAGGTCTTTAGGGCGCGCATTTAATGACATAACAAAAATTTAGAAATTTTAATTTTTTTACACATAAATATTAAAAGCAAAAGCAATAAGACCAAAATAATACAATTTAACTCTCTAGCTTTTATACCGAAACAGTTTTTTAATTTTCAAATTTGTTTTAATTTTATAAGAATTTCTCAAAACATAATTTCCAACATATTCAAATATTTCTATATAGGAAGGATTAGTATGAATTTTTTCACTACAATACGCGTATTTTTCTAAGCTTTTTATTGATATATAATACTTTAAACTTTTTTTAGCCAACAATGTAGAAAATTAAATTTAAGTGAAATACTCACAAATTTTATGTAAATTGGGGTATTTGTTTACCATTACACCCGTTAAGTACAACAGAGAGCGATGTTGTTTTTGTGATTTACGATAACAAATTACTCTCTATGTCTGAGAAATAGTAAACAAAGACTCTTCATATTTCGCTTAAACTTCATTTATTCTGTTATTTGTAAAAAAAGTATGAAGTATTATATATCAATAAAAAGCTTATAAAAATACGCATATTGTGGTGGGAAATTCATGCAAATCTTTTCAATATAGAAATATTTATATATTTATTGAAATTATGTTTTGAAAAATTCCTATAAAATTCAAATAAGTTTGAAAATTAAAAAAAAAATGAAAAAACCGTTTCGGTATAAAAGCTAGAGAATTAAATTATATTATTTTGGTTTAAATGTTTTTAATATATATGTATAAAAAATTCAAATTTCCAAAATTTTTGTGGAAAATTTCAAAATATTGGACTTATTTGGACCTGGTCCTAAATTTATATCATGTCATTAAATGCGCCCCTTACGATACCAAATTTCATATTGTTTCTTTGGCAAAAATATGAAAAATTCCAAAAACTCCAAAAAAAAGACTTATTTTCATTTGGATCTAACTCAGAAAGGATCATGTCAGGGCCCAAATTTTAGAAGCGATGACTTAGAATGAAGTAAATTTCATTTGAGCTGGGAACTTCGACACTTTTCATTTTGGGGCCACCCTAATATTTCACAAATTCTTAGTTGGTATATTTGTATGTGTCTCTAACTTTGTTTGAATGTTTATGTGTATGTATGTATGTGTTTATTTTAATAAATACTTACATGAGTGTTTATCGATATAAATTTATAGTGGTGATCTTTTATGCAACATGTGTAGCTCTTTCTTGTATACACACACACACACACACACGTACATAAATATAATAATATATAAAAAGTTTAAGTTTGTTTGTAGGTTGTTTTGTTTGCATTTGTTTTGTTGTACTTTGAAATGTAAACGTAACACATATGTTTCACATTACACTTTTTGAATTGTTGTTTTAATTAGTTTAAAGTAATTTTTTTGTTATTTTATTAAACAATTTTGTTTTCAATAAAATTGAATTTAAATTTTATTAGTACACTGTGAAACTTTTAAATAAAGTTTTTATACATTTTGTTATTATAACACATTTAAAATTTAAATTCTGTTAGTCAAAACTAAAATGCTAATGTTAATAATGAAAATCGGTTCCAATTTGAAAATATATGTATATATTTCAAAATTCGAGCTTAAATGTTTATTCACGAACATTTAAAATACTGTTTACTGTTTCAAAAAACGTCAAATATTTTTCTTTAAAATTATAAAAAATTTTGCTTACCCATACATAGACTAGTAATGAGTACTGCTTACAAACTGTATGCTTATTGTTTAGATGATCTTTTTCTCAGAATATAAATGATATTGTTTAAAACAAAGCATATTTTAAGTAATTTATCAATCATATTAGTTTTCAATTCATACCATACTTTGATTAATTACCTTATAGTGTACATATGTATTGCCCTTAGTGCAAAATTAAAATATTATGAACAAAAATACTCACACTCATACTAACTTACAGCTGTAAAATGTTGTCAATATCAGAAAAGTTTTTCAAGCTAAATTAATGTAAAATAATTTTCATTTGTTTGTTTCCTGTATGACTTTTTGCAAATAATAAAGGAAAAATATTTTCATTATTTAATTAGAATTTGAAGAAAAAATATTTTAAATGTAAATAATATGATTTCTGTAAAATCAATTAATATGAAAGTTTTCTTTTTTTTTCGTTTCTTGTTTTATATGTAACTTTTTTTTAAGTATACAACTGACTTAATTATGAACATTTTTATAGTTTATTTTTAATTTAGTTTATTTAATATTATTTATTATATTAAATTTAATACTTTTTATATACAATATACAAAATTAAATTTACTTTTAGTTATTTTTATATTTTTGTTTTTATTTTTATATTTTCAATTATTTTATTATTTTTTTTTTTAATATAAATAAATAAATATTAACAATTTTGTATTTTTGTTTTTGGTTTTTGTTCAATATAAATACAAAGATATGAAAGTATTACAATGGCCTTAATATTCAATATAAAAGACAAGTATTTATGACAATAATGATAATGTTCAAGATGATAATGATCATTATAATAATAATCATAATGGTAATGATAATTATGATGTTGTAGTTGTGGCTTATGTTGTTGTTGTTTTTTTAATAATATTGTAAAAGTATGTAATCACGTTCTTGGTCCTTGATAACGACAATATGATCTGCCCATAATATCTTCTGGTGGAATTGACTGATCAACAGGTGGTATTTTTAATAATTCCATTTGATCTCGTATCTGTAATAAACATATCATAGAAAAAAACCATTTAGTAATGAGTAAAAGTTTAAATTAAAAAACTTTTATTTTTTTTTTACAAAATTATTTTTGGTAAAATAAAATATAAAGTTTTTTTGAATACAAATATTTATTATTTTGTTGAAAACTTAAATAACACATATTTTTAGTTTGAACTTTTTTTCTTTTTGGTTTTAGTGTTGTTGTATTTTGTTTAGTTTTCTTTCAATTGCAATTCTTTTTTTCCATTTTCCTGCAATTTTTTATGGAAAAAAAATCCGTTTAACAATTTTTATACTGTTAAACTTGTCTTAAACGCACTTCAGAAAACAACTAAAAACTTTTATATCTCTTAACTAGAGTTAACTTTTGTAACAAAAAGCAAATGCAACAACAACAACTTTGTTTACAAAAAAGGAAAAAACACACAATCGATTTTTATTCAAAAGCAAGCAAAAGCAATGAACTCAAAGGTTTTCAGTTATATTTTCATTTGTTTTCTTCTTCTCTTTAGAAAAAAGTTCAAAACTTACTAAAATCTGGGCTAAAAAACTAAAACAAAAATTCTGATTTTTTTTTTTATTTTGTCATACAAACTATAGTTGTTTGTATGTTATTTACTCTCCTCTTGAATATGAAAAAAGTCCAAAGCCCTTTACCTTGATAACGCAGGAAAAGTAAAAGTTTGAACAAGTTTTTTTTTTAGTTTACAAATACGTTTAGATATGGTGGTTTAAAAGGGAAATAACTTTAAGCAATTTCAGCTAAAACTTAGACATTTTTTCTTTAAAATTGCACAAATCTTAGCTTTATTTTAGATTTATTTTATAAATATTTAGTTTAATATTTAAAGTTATTTTAAAACGAAAAAAACTATATAAATTTAATAACCGTAAAATATTTAATTTAAATATTTAAATTATTTATTTATTTCTTTTTTCGTAGCCTTTTACGTTTTAACAACAATAATAATTTTTAATTTGATGATAGTGATAAAGAACTTAAATTTGTTAAATTTTTTTTAAATAAATATGATGATATTTATATTATGAATTTTAGATTTGATTACCTTAACAAAAAAATACACATTTTATTTAATTGAAAGAAGGAAAAAATATGGGATATTTTTCATACAAAAGTTTTTTTTTTTTTAATTTGAACAATTATTTTACTCAAATTTTAAAATTAAAATTAAAAAATATTACACAAAAATTTAAACTTTTTAAAAATTAAATAACTTAAAAAAAATGTATAAGAAAGATTTATTTTAACTTATCTCTGTGATCTAAATTTAAATATCCCAGCAAAAAAATACTGAAAAAGAACTGTAAAAGCGTTTTTAACCCCTGATTTCCTTTTTGAGTTCTTTTTTATGAATTTTGATAATTGCTTCTCATAGATTATTTTTTTAATTTGTTTTTTTACAAAAATAATGTATGCTTGATTAAGGTTTACTAACTTTTTCTTATGGAAATTTACATACAAAAAGTTTGTAAATCTTTATCAAACATTCATTATTTTTTTAACGATACAGTTGCTAAAAATTTGTAAAATTTTACAGTCGTATTCACAAAAAGTAATGTATGTTTGATAAAGGTTTCCTAACTTATATTGCTAAATAATCACATAACCTGATAACCATCCTATCGTGACCAATCTTACAGTATTTATTATTTTATTATCCAAAAATTATCCAAGGAATTTAAAATTGGCCCATTTTGGATAATTACACAGAAATCGGCAACACTGGTTCTGGGACAAAAAATAGACTATTTCTAATATTTTAGAAAAAATTTTATAAAATTTATTTTTTTTATAAATTATTGATTTTTAATTTATTTTGGTAATCCACTTTTAGTAATATGTAACTTTAAATGTCTATAACTACTTAAATATACGTCAGATTTTATTAATTCGAAAACCAATCTAAAGTTTATTTTAATATCTTATTTTCCTGTTGTTCGGCTTGAGGTCTCAATATATAAAATAAAAAACTCTTTTATGTTTTAATTTTATTATATTAATTTATTTTATCCAATATTTCGACCAACTTTGTTGGTCATCTTCAGGGATAAGTGTTTAAACACTTATAAGATAAAACAACACAAAAGGTCTACAACACTCATAAATATACGTTTATTTTAATATTATTATATTATTATAAATTAGATTGTATAATTCCAAAATGTTGTTCTTGCTAAGGATGCACTTACAACAAGAATGCAATTTTCGGAAGCATTTTAAAGAAATTTCTTCGCTTTCGATTTTAAATATTTTTTCTTAAAATTAAAATTATATAAAATATTAACATTTAAACTGGGACTAATAGTTTTAAAGTAAATATAACAAATTATGAAATATTATGATAAAAATTAATTCTAAATTAAAATCACAAATATAAAAAAAAAATGTTTAAATAATATACCGTTTTGTCCCATAACAATTTATATTTAATTTTTTTAGCAAACATAATCATTTCTTTTATATTAGACATAGAAAAAAACGAAAGAGTAGAAATTTTCAAAAAGGCATTCTAAAATGACATTTGCATTATGAATGCAATTTTGAATGACAATATTATTTTTAAATTACAGCATTTATTATGGACATATTCTTTTCACCAAAATTCGTTAAAAGCTTTTGGAAATAATGATGCAAATTTTCTTGACTTTTCGGAATTTTTCGAAATTCAAAAAAAAAGAAAAAAATTGAGGTATTTAAATGGCTGTTTAGGGTATACATTAATATATTGGAGCGTTCTCTCGTGGAATTAACGATATACATTTTTTTCTCTCAGACAATTAAAAAAATTAATGTACCTTTAAAAAGTTTATGAGACTCTGGAGTATTGGTTGACATTTAATACTAACAATTCCACTCAACTCACATCATGAAAAATACTTAATAGGCCTTAAAACATAAATAACATTTAAATTTATTTCATCATCTTTCAAATTCCTATTATTTTAACTTAAGAATTTGTAATACAAGAAAAATTTTTGTCACATCAAATTCAAGGTTGATATTAGTACCCATAAATCTGAAAATTCATACAAATATTTTAATTCCCACAGCAACTGATTCATACCAATATTTGTCAATAAAAAAAAAACGTTAACCTTTTGAGAATTAACTTGAAAGTTAATATGCCATGTTCCTCCATAAACCCACAACCAACATAAACACAAATAAATATTTATTGAAATGCTCAGGAAAATCCGCTATAACATTGATAATTTATTGCCAAGATTGTTATTGTGGATTACTAACGCAATTGGTTGGCTACATTGGAAAGACACTTGCTTTATATCAATAAATGCAGACGATTGATGGTTGGGAGGAAACTACTTTTCTTAAACATAAAATAGATGCGAGCACTTTAATTCGCAGTTACTTTCCCATTAAAAAGAAAAGAAACTTTATAAAACATAATATAATACTTATTATGGTCACATGTGTATGTTCGTCTTATATGATTTCTTTTTAACTACTTATATGTATATATTATTATATATATACATACATATCCTTAAGTATATATTTACTAACAAAAAGTAAACAGCTAACAAAAAAATAAAACATATTATTTTTCTTGGAATTCTTTTGAGCCATTTTTTGAAAAGATGTTTATTGTTTAATACTTGAAACAATAAAAACAAAATAAAATAAACAATCAAGAAAATTTCCAAAAAAAAAAGAAAAACTTAAATGGAAGTAAAAGAAAATGGTGTACAGTTCTCACATATATTAAACACATTAAAAAAAAAAAAAAAGAAAAAACTTAACTGTATGACACTCTGCTAGTACTCTACAAGTATTGGACTGCATACTGAACGAATATCAATGAGTGAAGTATAAATTAAGAACAAATATGTAAATTAAACAAAAATATAAGAAGTATTTTTTTATATATTATATCCAATAAGTTACATACAGGGCATCTTGAATTTTGCATAACATTTTTAACATAATAAAGAATATGATCTTTGGAACCATATATATGATACATTCACTAACCCGTATGTAGACAAGATGTAGCACTCTTTCCTTACTTATTCTTCTGTTTAATTCTTTAACATTTTCTTCATTTTTTCTTCTTTTGTATGTCTACATACAGCTGTTGTTTGTTTTAATTTAAACTCTTTCTCTTATGCACAGACACACACACACATACATACACACACACAGCCATACAAAGTTAACAACAAATTCATATGCATACATAAACTACGAATTAAGAGTTGGTCATAAATGATTTTATTGCATTGCGTTGGCCTGTTACAGTACGTGCGATAAACTTTAAGTACAGCATAAACTTTTATTTAACAATATAAAAGATTACGACCAACAATTGCTTATACCAAAGGATATATTGTTCCTTTTACTCCTTCATAAATATTATAGGTAGACAGATATTAAAAACTATAAACTGCTATAATTTTCAACAGTAGTGTTTATATGTTTTCCAAGGCTGAAAATAGTAAAACTCTTTTTTATTTCAAAAAACAAAAAAAAAAAAAAAAAAAAGAATTGAAGGAAAANNCTGAAAATAGTAAAACAAAAAAAAAAAAAAAAAAAAAAAAGAATTGAAGGAAAAGAATAATGTAAGTGAAATGTTTGCGCATTTGTAGGGATTTTGTTTGTTATGCCAGTTTTATATTCTTTACAGTGTCCCACGTGCATATTAATATTACTGCAGAGGTAAGCGTTGCCAGAACAATAAATATTTTGACAACCTGTTATTCTTATTTTTGTTTATATTGAAATGTTAATATTTTTTTTTTTTTTTAATTTTCTTTAATCAAAACCAAAAGGTTTTGGCCAAAGCAAAATATTTTCCATATTGAAAAAAAAATATATATATTATAGTATTATCCTCTCACTTGAGTAATCGTTAATGCTTGATAATAAATTCCTATATGTGGCATCATTGCCCTTTTTGAAAATTATGAACATTTCAACTAGGATTTTTCTATACTTTGTTTTCCTGAAAAAAAAAAAAAATTGTGGTAAGTTTTTACTATGTTTACCGCCATGCTTTAGTGCATTTTTATTCAGCAATTTTATTTTTCTCTGCTCTTCTTCTTTTGTATGGGTTTTATTATATAAAGACCCGTAGACTAGAAGACAACACATACATAAGTGGTCTAAGATGATAACAATAGTGATGATGACGATGATGATGCTCTTAAGTGGTTTTTTTGACAAAAGAGCAAAAAAAAACAAAAAAACGAAGAACTAAAGAATTGAGTAGTAGTGGGAATGTATTCATACATTTTTATACAAGTATTTACAATGTTTAGCACATACTTTGAAATGCTTATTTAAACTAAAACAGTTTTTAAGCATTTTGTTATTTTTTTTTTTAGTAAATTATAATAAAATGAAAATCTGTAAAAACTCATAGACACTTTAAACACCGGTTGCATTAAAATTTTATATATAAAAAAGATTTTATGTAAATAGTTTTCATGTAAAGAAAAATAAAATGTTTATATTATGAATACAAAATTTATTATTTGGAAATAGTAGCACTATTTATTTAAACTTTAAATGTTGATTTAAAAATAAAAAAAACGTTAATAATAAAAAATTTTAAATTTATAACAGAGATCAGAAATTACGTTTCGAAAGCATACAATTTTAAGTTTTCAATGAAAAAATTGTTTATAAAATTTAGAAATACAAATTTTGTAATAAATTCACTATAAATAATAAAAAGAGCTTTTTTATATACAAAAAATTTTTTTCTTCTTAAACTAAGGAAACAAATTCGTTATAAATAACTGAAAATTGTATAGTTGCTTAGGCGTCTGTGAGAGCAGTAACATATCATATTGGACTTTGCAAAAAAATTAATTTATAATTCACGTTTTAAATGCTATACATTCATAAAACGTTTTCTTAATTTGTCATGACAACTTTAGATAAAGATCAGAAACATAATTTGCAATTAATACATTTTCCATCAGTTGTTTTAGAATTTATATTTTGTGTCATAATTTTATTTTAAATGTTTGAGTATGAAATGTAAAAAATGTGATATGCAAATTGAATTAAAACAACTTTTATTTAATTGTGTTTTTCAAAACTTCAGAGATATTTTTATAAGAAAATTTACGTACTGGATAAAACTCTAGTATACAGTTTAATTACTAGGGTCCCTAGTTTAATATACATATACATTAGTGTCTCAAAATTTTGATCCTGAAATAATCCTCTCGTGAGCTAGATGCAAATGAAAACAATTCCTTTTTCTGCCAAAAGAATTTGGTGTCCTAAAAAAGATCTTTAAGGCGCGCATTTAATTCCAAAGATACTAAAAAATTTCTAATTATTCCTAAAAAAATTTTGAAATTTGAATTTTTTTACACATAAATATTACAAACAATAGGACCAAAATTATACAATATAATTATCTAGCAGTTATACCGAAACGGTTTTTTCCATTTTTTAATTTTCAAACTTATTTGAATATTATAAGTATCTTTTAAAATATAATTTCAATCACATACAAATGTTTCTTTATAAGAAGGACTTATAAGAAATTTGCATCAAAATACGCATATTTGTCTAAGCTTTTTATTGACATGCAATATTTTATACTTCTTTTAACAAACAGAGAAATAAATTAAATTTAAGTGAAATACTAACTAATTTTATTCAAATTCAGGTAATTGTTTACCATTATGCCTTTTATGTAACACACAGAGAACGTTTTTGTTTTTGTGATTTACAGTAACAAATAACTCTCTGTCTGTGTGTGAGAAATAGTAAACAAAGACACTTCTTAGCACAATTTTTGTGGGTATTTCGCTTAAACTTGATTTATTTCGTTATTTGTGAAAAGAAATATGAAGTATTATACATCAATAAAAAGCTTAGAAAAATACGCGTATTATGATACTAAGCTACTTCCCCTATAGAAACATTTGTATATGATTGAAATTATGTTTTAGAAAATCTTATAAAATTCAAACAATTTCGAAGAATGAAGTAAATTTTCATTTGAGCTGAGAACATCGACACTTTTTTGGGCCACCTTAACATACATACTTGTTTAATGGTATAAATATCTGTATTAGCAAATGTTGAAAAGATCAGTTTTTAAAGTTTATTATCTTAACCTTTCTTGCAGCACGAAATTATATAAAATGAAAAACAAAAAGATTCGGCTATTGCGATTAATACGGTAATAAGGTTTTAAAAAATAATTGTATTTGCATTCGTATTGCAGGGTTAAATATATAATAAATAAAACATAATGATTCACATATAATTTTATAATGGCAACACGTTACCCTCATTTATTTCTTTTTTATCTCTTAATAAAATTTACTCTATTCTCTCTAATCAGACCTAATTTTTTTCCCCCAAAAATATCTACATCAAAGGATAATAATATTTCATATCATTTTATATTTGTTATCCATAAAAATACATAAAATGAAATATGAAAATGAATAAAAAAATTATATCTCTATGCATCAACACACAATAAAAAAAAACTGAATTTCCTTCCATTTCCGTTTTAATTCATCACGATGGTTTAAAATAATAAAATTCATAAAAATTTCATAACATGTTTTAAAATTTACACTTAAATAAATTTTCGTTGCTTTTTCTCTTTTTTTTTTTTCCTGCTCAACAAACAACTGAAAAAATAAATGAAATTCATATTCCATAAACAAACATAAAAATAAATAAACTCAAGGCAAAAACTTTACGAGGACAGAAAGAGTCATCATACTGCAGTAGATTTTAATAATGAAGAGCCAACCGTGTTCCTCTTGTTTTTAATTTTTTTTCTTTTCATTTTTTTTAACTTTCTCATACTCACAACTTCTACAGAAATATACACGTACTTATGTAGGTACTCCTCAAAGATACACATAAATACATGCAAAGGATGTAAAAGTGAAGTGGAACTGCCCTTTTAGATTAAAACAGAACACCACAGTGTAAAGAGTAGAAAATTTTAAATATTATTCCGTTGTATGTGAAAAATAAAGAGCCAAAAACAGTATGTGGATGTAATATTATGCCATTTGGAATTTAGTTTTATTTATCAACAAAACTTCTATGGAAAATATTTTCGAGAAAGAATTTAATCAAATTTACATTTTTCATTATTCAGAATTTTTGGTCCAGGTACTGTAGTGTCTGTCTTGTTTCATTTACATATAATAGTGATATATGCACTATTTTTTGTTGGTACTTTTCATGTATTTACATTTTTAATTACGAGTTTATGAATTAGTAGGTTTTTTTTTCCAGTTTTTACGTTCTTCCTTTACTACGTCATTTAGTTCAAATATTGTGGCACACACGTATTGACTGTTGCCATAGACCGACCGTGTGTACAAAAACTAAAGATCCGTTTATTTGTACCATTATAATCACACACACACACAAACACACACTTAATAAATATAGACACGGAGCTGCTAAGTTCACATTAATGTGTAAAAGGCAACGTAAAAAATGTATAATTTCATGGCTGCTTTTTTTTTCGTTAGTACTTTTATTTTATTTTTAATTTATAATTTCTTTTTTTTTTGGCAAAAAGGGCAGGGATGCTGCACATGTTTTCTGTTGATTATTACCAAGTTTGCCTTCAAAAAAAAAAAAGCAACGGAGAATATAAAACAATTTATTGCCTTTATTACTAAAGCAAGTGGTAAAAACTAATTAATGTTCACTGCTCTACTGACTTTATAACCTACTCTCATTCTCTACACCACTACAATCACACATATAATAACATTTTTTTGTTTTAATTTTTATTCTTTTGCTAATTTCTAAAAGGGGTTATATGAAATTAAAATACTTTTCTTAATTCTCTACTTTTGAACCCCTTACAATGGTGAAATATTTTACTTCATATTGCTTCTTAATCTTTTGCAATTTCTCTGTCATTTTCTGCTTGGCATACACTCGTTACAATAATCATTAGGCGTCTGTTATTAATTTCAAACTTTTTTAGCAATTCAAATAATGCCATTACGTTTTTTGTTTTTGTTTCTTTTTTACTTTTGATTTCTTTTTGTAAAATAAATTACCACGAACTATGGCAGAAAAAAATATGTAACAACGAATCTATTTACAATTAAAAACGTCTTTTTTTTGGTTGCACATTGTGTTGAGCGAGTGTTGTTGCTGTTTGAAAAAGGAATTAAAACATTTAATTAATTTTATTTTACCCCTACTTTAATTATGAAACAAAGTGAAAACTTAATTTGTAATTGAGCATAACAAATATAAACATTAAAAAGTTTACAAAGTTTGAAATCAAAAAAAATTAATAAAAAAAATTATAAAAAAATATGTATAAACACAGAAATTTACATGACACTTTTCAGAAATATTTCAAAAACTTTTAAATGCCACATACGATTTTACAAAGAGAAAAAAAATTATTTAATAAAAATTAAATTTAATAGAGTTTTTAATAATTTAATCAAGTGTCACTTACAGACTTACGGTGAAATAATAGAGTACGTATATGTATAAGAGAATTATATTTAAGAATTTAACAAAATTAATCCGCAATTAGCAAGAACGTATATGACATAATTCTAAATATAGTTCTTACTAACAACTTCACCTTTAGCTTAATTAACTTGATAAAAGTTTATTAATTCAAAAAGGGGTTAAAACAAAGTTTTAGTTACTAAGTCTATTTAATGAAACTTTTTGTTTTCAACTGTGAAAGAACACGTAACAATTTTTTAAAATTTCAAAACACTTTTTTGAATTTTGAGACATAAAAGGAAAATGTTTTGATGGCAGTTATATACTAAAGATTTCAAAACTTTCTTTATTTTCAATAAAATGTAGATTTTCAAAATAAATTAGAAAGTTTTTTTAATTATGTATTTAAAATAAAAGTGCAAGACTTATTAAACTTTTTTTCATTTACTTTCATTTCTATTTTAAAAACCAAAATAAACTCAATCGGGATTAATATCCTTATTCATAATAAAATTTTAAAATTTATCAAAGCTTTATAGTAAAATTTTTCATACAAATTTGATTAATAAAACGTTTATAAATTTAAAATTTTTATTATGAATATGGCCTTAACACTATTAATATTTTTTTATTTTATTAATTATTATTATTTTTTTAATTTATATACATATTTTTTTAAATTTGTGTAGTTAAAAACCAAAAGATAGTAATTCATTTTTTATATATAATATAATTTAAAAAATAGACCATTTGGTTAAATTCTATAAGTAGATTTAAATGCACGGATCTTATCGTGAGCAATCCTTATTTTTTAAATTTTAACAAAATTGTTAATATTTTTATCAATTTATAATTTATTTTTATTTAAATTATTTCCGTTGTAATAAAAACCAAAATTATATTTTCAGTTTCCCTGTGCACTTTTTTATTCTTATCCCATAGTGTCTAGTCAAATAGATTTATGCAGCATAAAAAAATATTTTTTTTTTTTTTTCAGCTTTCTTTTTTTATACTTTTGTTTCATGTCTAGCTGCGGTTAAAGCATAAAAGTTTTTCTTTATGTTTCTCCCAAAATGTGTGTCTGTGTTATTACTATTCTTTTTAATATAATTTGCATATTTGCTCACAGTGTTCAAACCTCAAAGACAAAAAACAAAACAAAACCAATGAACATTTCCTTGAGTTTTCAAGTCATTCAGTTTTATATTGTAATTTCATAGAATTTGCTTCTTAATCGTTGGCACTTTTTTCTCAGTTCATAATAGGCCATTACAATTCTTGTCGTTTTTTTAAATATGCTTCAGCGCTTTTTAGCAAAAATAACAAAAAAGAGTGTTAAAATTATGATGGTGATATTGTCATTTCTTAAAACTATTTGCAACATTAATGTTGATAGTGTTTTTCTAACAGCAACTATAGCATGTGCTAAAATATGCAAATTTCCATAACTGTGTCAAGATTTTACTATATATTTTCATTTATTATTTGAACATAAAAAATAAAATAAATTTTTCTAAAACATTAAACTTTAATTACTTTTAAATAAAAGTCATTTACATTAATATCATTAAAACTTAAAAATGTCCTATACCTTTAACAAAAAAAAAAGAAAATATTAAAAAGCCAGACATTATACGATTTTTCATTTATTTGTACATTTCGTTTATTTTTGATTTCTCAATTTATATTCAATAAACGTATTCTTTGACCTTTTACTGCCAATAATCATTAAGAGCTTTTTCAATTAAATTAATTTAAAATAATATTCTTACAAATGTTGTTGTTATTTTTTTATTTGTCTATATAACAAAACTGGGTCTAAATATTATCATTATTTTTTATTTTTAAAAAGAATTTCCATTTAATCCATTAAGTTTTTTTTTTTTTGTGTTTTCTTTATTCTTCGGCTTTTTCTACTCAATCTAATAATATCTTAAATATGTCATGAGAAAATAGAATAAAAAACCCTATGTAATAATATGAGATGCCTTTTTAAATGCTTTTAAAACCAAAACAAAGTAGACACATTTATGTTACATAGAAAAACATGAAATCTCCAAACAACAGCAACAACATGAGCAACAGAAAACCCATTACTTTGTTGTTCACTTGACAACAGGAAGGAGAAAATAACACCCAACAAAAGCAACAATAACAAAATTATGAAAAAAGTTTTCTTTAACACAGACAAAGAATGAGTAAAACCACCTTCTTTAAAATATGAAAAGAGCCAAGTAACAAATAATAACAATGTAATATTGTGATAATACAAAACTAAATGAAAGGCATAGAAAATAACCCAACATTAGAATGGACAAACCGAACGACCGAGTGACAGACAGACAAACACACATAAATAAATTCCTTCTTTAAGATACAAAAAATAAAATAAAATTAAAGAGAGACACAAAAATTTTGTTGTATACTCAACAATTCCTAAGAATTTCCTTAAAGAATTTCTGTTGAAAAAACATTTTCTTGTTCGTGTTTAGTTGTAACCATATTTTTTTGTTGTTATTAGGCTGATCTCCAAAGGAATGAATTCCTCCTACTGGGAGATAATTTCAATTCAAGGACACTTTCACTTAAGTCTTTATTTTTTAATAAGTTTGACGAATTTCAATTTGAAATAATTTACAATTCAAATGGATTTAATTTTATACTCATATTAGGGGTTTCATTTAAAAACTTTTCTTCAAAATTGTGTGCTAAAGCTTTATGGCTAATAACGTTGACCTAAAAAGCTTATACGATGTCATTACTGTGAATAGAATAAGACATTTGTGAATAATAATTATTAGAAAACTGTGAAATACTTTTTTTAAATAAGACACTTAAAAGCTTATTAAAATATAAGTACATATAAAAATTTAATAAGAAATATTTACTACGTTTATACGTAACTTATTTTTATTTTACGCCCATAGAACTTTTGAATTGTATTTTTCCTATCCAGCATGACTATTTAGTTAACTTATGTTTATTTCTTTATTTTTTTATATAAACAGTGAGTTGGTTATTTGTAAATTCTTTTAATTTGTAAATGCTTGACATATAAACATTAAAATGATGGGATATAGTATGGTGTTTTTAACTAATACTGAAATATATATCATAAAGTTCTACATAAAAGAAAATTAAAATTATAATGATAAAGAACTGAAGAATAGATTTATATTTGAAAGTATCTTTACGATACTTCACTACCCCTAATGTATTCATATAGAAAAGTTAAATTCGAATAAAATCTATATTCTGCACATCTATAGATGTAAAAAATACCTTTCCAATGGTGTATTTTTTATTTAAATCGTTTGTTTGGGGTGAGCGTAAAAGAGATTACAAAAATTGTGATTGCCTATTATACATATATATATATTTATATCTAATATATATTTTTATTTTAATTTAAATTGAATTGTACTATATCCAATTAATCGTTTGTCATTATCAAATGGCTCTAGAGAGTATCGCCATTACCGAAAAGTTATAAAATAAAAATAAATATACATTTAATAAAAATGTTTAAACGGCAAACAATTGCTGAATTCTTATTAATTTTTTTTTACATTAAACGAGACTGAACTTGTCCTTTTGGACCAGTACTATGACATATCCAGTGTCCTGTCCCAAGGTGCTAATTAGCCACCTCCAATGACAACCCCAAGTAAAAGTGACTTGTTCCTCTCATATAAAGTTCCACAACTTAAACCGCTTACTAGCCCTAAGAACCAGTCACGTGACTTGTTTAACACCGGTTCTCTTTGCTCTAGGGTAATGACTAGCAACATAGAATGCTGCTGAATGTGTTTCTCAAAGAGTACCAAGAAACGAAACTAATTGTCAAACAATTAAGTTAGTTGTCAAAAACCTATTTTATGCAACAACAAAATACGTGTAGTTAAATATATTATGTTATTGTTAAAAGAAAATAAATAACAATACAAAAAACAGCTTTTTTCAATCGGAAGTTTCGCCTTTATATGTTACTCTATGGTATTTCTTTTTTATGTTCAGTATGCAAAATTTTAAATTATATACAAATTTATGAAGTTTCGAAATATCTTTTTTTTTAAATATGCAAATTATTATATATTATTTTATTAAATGTTCACAAGAAAATCTGTAGCAGATGTTTGTTTTTCCAGTGAAGGTAAAAAGTGTCTCAAAAGCGTTTCCTCGACAATTGGATCTTTGTTTCAAAACGAGCCATGCTCAGCTCGGCCAAAGATTGTTAACTCAGCAACAACTGTAAAAAACGGAAATTTTTTCCCCATGGAGGAACTTTCAACTACAGCAAAATTTTTGCAACAACAAAAACAACAATAAAAAGAAATTTTGAAAATGGTCAAAGTTGCAAGGTGGAACATTTAACTCAGAATTTCTCCATAGATAGTTGGTGGTGTATTATATTTTTAGCGCACAGAAAAAATATCATAGAACCCCCATCTTAAGGTTTACCGTTCAAGAAGTGATTTCCAGTGGATTTAAGGGTAACTGTCTGTCCATGTTAACCTATTTTAGCACAAATACTTATTTTTCCTTAAGCTGATTGAATTTGGTTATGACTGGTCTTTAATTTAACCTAGAACCCATACAAAAATCATCTTTCGACTATAACTTTCACAGAGGCAACATTTTCACCTGGAAAAAAATGAATTATGCACATAATTTTTCATTTCAAAAACAAATTAACATCTTAATAATTAAAATAATTTCACATTACGAAAATATTCCTTAAAATAACTGCATCTTTAGTTATGTTGTTAAATGTTATATAAAATTAGGTAAAATAAAAGCTACTTATTCATGGCTACTAGATAAATATGAATGTTAATGTTCACATACATAAAGACAAGGATATAAGTATGTTTAGATGTGTATGTGAAAGTAAAGAATCCGTAAAATGTTTCTCTTTTTTTTAAAGGCAAGTAGAGCAAAAGTCTATTCTTCATAGCAACCATTTGTTACCTTAACAAGTATTGTCGTTTTACTCCAACATAAACACTCATACACATACATTACATAAATGTAATCTTATACATAGTTTGTATTTTTATTTTCTACTAACTTGGCTTTGGAATTATTATGGTTTTTAATTTAACAATTTATCAGTCAGTTGTTAGTTTGTAAAGATGGATATGAATGAAGCACATTTTTAGGAAGAAAAAAAAAACTAGCCGACATATACATATAACTGTACATGTGTATGTATTTATATAAGAGAAGTTATATTTTTTTAAGTAGTAATAGACATTGAAGAGGTATTAGTGAAAATAATAAAATAGTTTTTAAGCCTTAAAAATGTTAACAAAGATATAAATGTTTGTTTTCTTTCTTAACATGTTTCTACTTTTGTTTTTTTTTTTTTTTTTTTTTATTTTTTTT
>MINK01008512.1:0-15318 GCA_001735545.1 Phormia regina
TTTTTTTTCAGTTTATAATTATTTTACATACTAAAAAAATCGGTTGTTATATTTTCATTCATTTTACTTTTAATTATTATTGTTATAGGTATATGATTGGTGTATATATTTTCTTAAAATTTTTACTTGCAAAAGGTATAAAAATATTATTTTCTTATTTCTTTATAATTTTCTTTAGAATTGTGAGTGATTTGTTTTTTCTAAATTAATTATTTTTGTTCGTTTAAGGAAATTTTTAAATTTAATTTAAATGAATTGAAAAAAATATATATGTATTGCTTTTTATGTTTAAATTGTAGCACTAAAAATGAACTAGGAGATTAAATATTTTTATTTATATTTTTTAACAAAAAAATGTATGTTTTTTGTAAAATTTAAATAATAAAATAATTTTATAGGAGCTGTTTTTGAGATTTTTTTGTTTTTTTTGGTGGCAGGCATCTAAGTTTTTTTTTTGTGTTATTTTTTTTTTGTTAATTAATTATTGTGTGATTTAAGAACTAATTTTTTATATATTTTTTGAGCTGATATGATTAAAATATTTTAAATATTTTTTTTTTTTTTAATTTTCTTATAAATTTGCATTTTTTATTTTAATAAATTTTATAAATTTATAAAAAAAGATTGTGATTTTTATAAAGCTTTGTTTTTAAAAAGGTTTATCTAACAAGGCCAGATCTTTTTTTGGGAGATTTGTCGTTATTTGTAGCTTCAATTAGTAACACTTTATTTTCCGAGTGAGTTGTTATTAACAAGTTTAATTTTGAAAGAAAACTTTCCAATCGATATTTCTAGGTTTTAATGTGTAAATGCCTTGTCAAGGTTCAGTACAGCACTGCATAGCTACATTTCTGATTTCTTAGGGGAGACAAGTACAGAGAATTTGAAAGCCTAGTATTCCCTTCTATCCTATGAACCCTGAATTGCATCAAATAATTTACTTTGTGTAAACCCGTACTTTGAAGACAAATGGATTTGAATTTTTTTGAAAAAGGTTTTAGGTTGAAATTTCTTTCTCCCGAATCACAATATATAGTTTAAACTCAATTACACCGCGTAATTCAATTTAAGAGAAAAGATTTTAAAATGCATTCTATGATTGTTGTGATTTCATTATTTTTAAATTAAAATTTATTCGAAATATAATAATTTGACTAAACATAATAATATTAAGTTTGTTATATCATAGAATATAGCCAGAAGGTTATGTTTATTGAATTAGGTTTGGGACAATTGTATTAAGGTTTTTTTTTCGATTATTAATACATTTTTTATTGCTTTTATAAAATGGCAAAATGATTAATTAATAGCTTGTAGCAGCATTTAATTTGTTTCTCTCTCTCTCTCTCTCTTACCATACTTTCATTTCGCATTAAAACCCAGTAAGTACTGTCATCAAAATTTATATTCATTTTCCCCCTAACAAAACACCTGGCCTTTTTGGGTATTTCTTTTATATATATATTTTTTTTATATTCTATATATAATTTTTCTTTTTTTTATGGTTACTTATGAGCACATTATTTTCTTTAAGACTCTACTTGCTTAATTAAAAAAAGAGGATATTAAATAAAATTCGACAATTATTTCCGATTTCATGCCAACAACAAGCAAACAAACAAACTAATCAACCAACATACACATCAAATTTAATAATAAAATATATAATAAAAAATCATATACAAAATTTCTCATACATAAACAAATTCAAACTAAAAAAGAAAAAATAAAGTAAAATAAAGAAATACAAGATATTCATTCTATATGCACTTATTATAGTTATAGAATAATGACCAACAAAATTTCCAATTATAAAAAATTCTCACGTTTTTACTCTTCATGCATTGCGCGGCACTATTGACTCTTTACAAAAGTCTAATAAAGAGCTGCTCTCACTCATCATATAAATAAAATTCTTTCTACCTTGAATATTATATTTTTGTCTGATATTTTAAGAAAGAAAGTTTTATAAAGAGATTTAAAAAAAAACAAGAAAAACAAATTTCTTGGCTTTTCCAAAATACTCATTCTGTCTTCTGGCCGCCTTTAGCACTTGATTATAATTATTGTAAAAGTAATAATCATAATACTTGTAATATATAAACAATTTGTTTAGGTTTTTTCTTTTCTTTCATATGTAGGTATATAAATAAATTTACTCGCTTATTTGTGAATCTCTTGTTGTTTTTGTCGTTAAAAGTATTATGTGATTTTTCTTTACTGTGTTTTTTTTATGATCTATACCTTCTTTTGTTTAATTTTTTTTTAACATTAAATTTTAATTAAATTATTATTAATATTCTGTTGACGTTTACGTTTGGCATTCATGGCATCAACAATGGGTTGGCGTTTGGCATTGTATTTTTTATTGAGTTCCTCAATTTCTTTTTCCATTTCGGAGTCAATATTATTGAGACGTTGATTCAAATCGTCGAATGTAAGAAATTTCAAAAACTCAAATTCACCATCTACATAGGTGTGTGATTGTGTATGTAGATGATGATGAGGATGATGTTGATGGGCTGGTGGTTGAGGTTGTTGTGGCTGTGGATAGGCAGGAGGTGGTTGCATTTGATGTTGTTGATTTAAAGCTAAAATATGTTGTTCATTAACCATGGCAAATGCAGCTGCATTTGCCGCCGCCTGTTGCTGTTGTTGCAATTGTTGTTGTTGTAAATGTTGTTGATGCTGTTGCAGACCATATTGATTAATGGCAGAGATTTGTTGGAAATGCATTTCCATATTATTTTCCCAATTTGTATCATTAGAATTTGCATTTGAAAGTGGTGGATGTTGATGATTATTGAGATTGTGATTATTTACATTGCTGGCCTGATTGTTGGCGTGAGCAGCTAGAGCAGCAACATGAGCTGCTGCTGGAGAATACTCAGTGGCTTTGTCGGATACATCGGCTGTAGGATTTTTACGTTCGAAATGATCCAGGAACTGGGGACGATAGCGTGGCTTAACGAAATCATTACGTTTTGCCGTAGATGAATCATCTGAATCAGAATTGATGACCATGGTACCTGAAATTTTTAAATTATATATATATATATTTTTTTTAATTATTATTAATGGTAAAAAATTTTCGTTGTTGGTCAATGTAAATTATTGATGATTTGTATAATTTTTTTAATTTTTTAACAAATGTATAAAATATCTTTTGTTAAAAAAAAAAGAAAAAACTAAACTTTTTAAAAGAGGAATATCAATTTTGAAATGAATGTTTTAGAAACTTCCTTACATAAAATATATTTTTCATGCTAACCAATATATTTAATAGAAATAATCAATATTCATTTATCAATTTATGCATAATACGTTAAAATGTTATTTAAATGAAATTATACAATGAATTCCAGTTATTGAAAATATAATAATTTTCGGTATATATTTCACCGAAATTTTCGTATCAATAACATTGAAAATCAAAGTATTTGACATATTCATATAAAAAAGATCAAGAAGAACAAGGTACTTGATTTTTTAACTAACAGTTATAATATATTACTAAATACACGCAAAAACAAAAACGAAAACGTTACATTAAACGAACAATTTAATCACTGTTAACGCTTTAAAAATAGCGCTATATTTATTGTATTTTGTTAAAAAAAATGTACTTTTACTTTGTATCCAATGTTAAACATACATAAAGTAAAATTAAATGTTCTTCAAAATAAAGATTAAAGCTAATTTTTGTTAAAAAGTTATATCATTATAAAGTTGTTATTGATCTTATCGGAACCGAAATGTGTGCTTTTCAAGCTACAGTGCGATGTTGTTTTAGCAAAATTTCCAATATGTTTTGTAATATTTTGTAATTCAATTATATTGTTCTTTAAAAAATCACAATTTCAATTGACTTTTGTCTCACTTAATCATAAAAATCGCACACTGTGCAAAGTTGAGCTTTATGGTTGTATATTTTTTATTATAGTTTTTTTGTAATAAACCATTTGTTGTTATTTAGCGATTTTATTTATTCAATGATTAGTTTGTTTATATATTTATTGATTTATTTAGTAGCAGAATGCCCCTGCGTTGTATGAGTTAACAAAATATTTGGAAAACGTAAATTTAATTTCAATTTATACCTTATAATTCCTTCCAGCCTAAAGTCATATCTAAAATTTCGTTATAATCAGTTCAGCAAAAATACTTAATTTTATCATATTAATATGAATTTAAAATTGTAATCAAAAAAATTCTGGACTTTAAACATAAAAAATTGGTAATTTATAAACTCACGAAAAGAACATCCAATGCATTCACACAACTCTAGTTTAAGAATTGCAGTATTTATCTTTAACTCCATTGTAACTTGTAAATTATTTAAGATCAGTACCAAAAAATTCTACACTTGAATTTCTTTCTTTAAATTCATGTTTTTAGGTTTAGTTTTTTTGGAAAAGTCAATAAGCAACATTAAATGAACGAAAATGTAAGACAAAATATCCCCTCTTCAATTCTTAACCACATGGGCAATGTATAATTAATTTCGAGTTATGTCCAATATTGTAGAAGAAATATTACAAAATATTAGGATCATATACATTTAGGATCAATAATTTTAAAATTTAAATTTTCTAGGTTAAATATTATAGAAAATTCAAAACAAAATCTCCTCTTGTGAATTCTCACTCACTTAGGACTACTTAATTTCATGTTCCTAGTATTGATATTATAAAAAATACATTAGTTAATTCTCAAATTCATGACAATTGTCAGATATTTTTTATGATCACGTGCTTGTATGAAACCAAAAAATATATTTTTAAAACTCAAAATAAAAAAATTATCTTTTTGTCACAATTTTTGGTACTTTTTACTTACCCCCCTGTATTTATAAATTGTACTAATAGTTTGTTAAAATATTCTTTGGAATGTGTAAGCAAAAAGAAAATATTTTGTGAAAAATGTACAAAAAAACCTGATAAAATATTTACCCCTTAAAATAGAAAAATAGATTAGAAAGCTTGGCAAAAAAAATTCTCTAAAGACACAAATTTCAAAAAAAAAATACCAGACAACTTTCCGATTATTTTAGGAGGTTTCCGAATTAATATCTTGTTTACACACTACACAGTAAAAATACCATTCAAGTGGATCTCTTTCATCCTAATTTTACATATTTCTGTCCTATCAACTTTTTGGTTGCAAAATTTTTCCAAAATTTAAAAGATTTTCAAGGCTCAATAAAAAATGTACATCAAACAATTTCGATACAAACTTACCCAAATTAGATTCTAACTCTACCATAGTACCACTATCGACAGCCGCTATATCACCACCATCTGATGATTTGTTTGCCGCAACACCACCAATGCCAGGCATTTTACCCGGACACAAAGTGCCTGTATCTTCGGGGTGAGAAATCATAGTGGCATCCGATGCATTTGAGGTCTGTTGATATTCTCCAAATTTTTCCGGCACCAATGTACCCGGATCATCGATAAATGTTTTAACTGTTTCAGCTGGGAATTCTTGTTCCTCTTCATGTAAAAGATCTTCTTGCTGAGTAGCCAGACTTTTAGCTTGACTACCTTGTACCGAACCCCCTACTGAGCGGGCAGTTCGTTGTTGTTCGCGTATGGCACAGGTTTCTTCGATCATGGGTTTTAAAATACCACGATGCTTTGCATTACGTATGAATTCATGTTCCAACAAATCAGAAGCGGTAGCTCTCTCTTCGGGATTCTTAACTAAACAGCGACTTACGAAATCAATAAATTCAGTACTCCAACGATCGGGTTCGCGGAAAGATGGTGGCGGTTTTTGTGGTATCATAAATATGGCACGCATGGGATGTATATCACCATAAGGAGGTTTACCCTCGGCCATTTCCAAAGCTGTTATGCCCAAAGACCAAATGTCTGCCACACAATCATAACCTATTTCTTCTATGACCTCAGGTGCCATCCAGAATGGAGTACCTATGACAGTATTTCTCTTAGCCATAGTATCGGTCAATTGCCCGGCAACACCAAAATCTGCCAATTTCGCAAAACCCTCGGTATTCAAGAGTATATTACCCGCTTTTATGTCACGATGTATCTTTCGGCGTAAGTGTAAATAAACTAAACCCTTTAAAGTATCCGATAATATTGTGGCAATCTCATCTTCAGTCAGTGTCTTTTTGCGTAAACGCATTATATCCGAGACACTGCCAGCACCACAGTATTCCATACAAATCCATAGATCGTATTGTTTAAAATATGAACCATAATAGCGAACCACATATGGCGAGTCACATTGTTGCATTATCGAAATCTCTTTGATAATATCATGCAGGTCAGACTCAACCGGCACCAGTTTAATGGCAACTATGGAACTACTTTCCTTGTGTAGAGCCTTGTACACGGAGCCATAACTGCCTTCGCCTAATTTGCATATAATGTCAAAGACCTTTTCCGGTGGCTGCAACAATGATTCCTCTGACAATTTTTTTAATTCACTTTTGGAAGACATTCTTAGTTCATTACACTCTAATCGCGCACCTAAAATAATTATTTATTCTTGGTATTGTTTCAATATTTTGTCGGTTTTGAGTATATTTTTAATTTTTCACCGTTTAATTACATTAATTTAACACATTTTTTTGTATTTTTGAAGGCGTCGAAATTCTATTTTTTCCTTGAATTGGTTTTTTTTCGTCAAACAAAAGAAGAAAGAAGAAATAAATGAAAATCACAGAGAGAAAAAAGTTTTGCTGCTTCAAATGTCAAATTGTTTAGAGGAATTTTTTTTTTTCATTGTTCACCTGCAGTGATAGAGATGCCACATGAATTGTGGGAGAACAGTGGGTGAGAGGGAAAATAAATTAAATAGCATAAATAAGTCTGATATATTTGTTTTTTTTTGTCATCGATAGTATTTATCCGTGAATATAACCATGAACAATTTTTTAAACACAATTAAATATTTGAAAATCGAATTTCCCTAAGAAAATCTCATTAAGTTTTTGTTATAAAAAAAGTTGAGTGATTTATTAAACTAAAAAAATATTTCCACAAAAAATATATACATTTTTTACAAAATATTTTATAATTTTTATTTCATTTTTATAAATGCGCCATTAACAGCTTTCAATTGATACGTCAATTTTTGTAATCGAATAAATAGTATAAGAAATATTTACGATTTTAAGTGAGTTAGGGAGGTAAATGAGTTTCTTCCAAAACAAATATTTTCAAAAAAAGATTATTCAGCGAAGTCGATACATGGAGGAGATAGTATATCCTATATCTTCCAAATTATTGAATTTCAGCCGGCTAACATCTAATTTTAGTCGCCGGTAATAATTTTAACAAAAGCCGCCGTCGCAGTTAAAATTGTTCGTCGCAGGTCTCTGAATCAGCCACAACATTTCGTGGCACTTGCACACGTTTTCCAAAATATTTCATCAGATAAATTGCACCAGTGCAGTGTAATTGCAACAAATAAAAGTCTTTAATTAATTCATAAATAATAACGTTTAATATACAAACAAATACAGTATTTAAAGAGTTCCCAATAAAATGCCCGAAGAACAACAACCTGCTGTAAATGGCGAAGCTCCTGCTGCTGGTGATGCAGCAGGTCCTCCCAAGACAGCCAAACAATTGGAAAAAGAAGCTAAGAAAGCCGAAAAATTAGCTAAACTTCAAGCAAAATTGGAGAAAAAGGCATCTGCAGCACCAGCAGCTACAGAAAAGAAGGAAAAACCTGAGGTAAATATGTAAATATTTTGTTTTACATTTCTGAATGACGAATGAAAGCAGAAGTAAGGTTAGAAATAATTTTAGTTTGTATGTGTGTTAATGATTGTAGTGGAGTTATAGGAAAGGGAGTACTACAGTAAGGGGAT
Organism: Phormia regina; assembly: GCA_001735545.1. Classification (NCBI taxonomy): domain Eukaryota; kingdom Metazoa; phylum Arthropoda; class Insecta; order Diptera; family Calliphoridae; genus Phormia; species Phormia regina. Next base: position 7,853 of record MINK01008512.1, read on the forward strand.
TTATATACAACTTTCATGTTTAATTGTTAAATTAAAGAAAAAAAATTATAATAAATTGTTACAATTGTTATGGTGTTTTTGCTTTGTGTATTTATTTTTTTTAATTTGGTGAAAGTATAATGTTATTAATTTTTGTTTTTTCTTTTATATCAGAAAAAAGCTAAAGAAGTGAAAGAGGCTGCAGTTTATACTGCCAACACTGCACCCGGTGAAATGAAAGATATTTCTGGTGCTTTGCCTGATGCTTACAGTCCTGGTTATGTAGAAGCTCAATGGTATAGTTGGTGGGAAAAACAAGGATTTTTCAAACCAGAATATGGAGTAAGTAATTTATATAGTATATTTATTGTTTAATTTATTAATTTTTATTGATTTTTAGCAAAAAAAAAAGTATATTGCTTCTATATGCAATAATATTAAATTAATTACAGCATTTCACCTATTTGCAAACGAATTATTAGATTTTATTGTAAAGATAAAAGACTAGATAAAACAATGCATTATATTGCATATTAAACAAATCAACATTTCAAGTGTAGTAAATTATATTGAAAATAATTTTCTATTGAAAAAACATTTTCGTCTATTTTATTTATCTATTTGTTTGCAAAAATTCTATTAAACTAGATTTTTTTAATAAATATATTTTTAAATTTATTACTTTAGCGTTCAAGCATTTCTGAACCAAATCCTAATGGCAAATTCGTTATGGTCATTCCACCACCTAATGTTACCGGTTCTTTACATTTGGGTCATGCTCTTACTAATGCCATTGAAGATGCCATCACTCGTTATAATCGTATGAAGGGCAAAACCACTCTTTGGGTGCCAGGTTGTGATCATGCAGGTATTGCTACACAAGTAGTGGTGGAAAAATTATTATGGCGTGAAGAAAAACTTACACGTCACGATTTGGGACGTGAAAAATTCATTGAAAAAATTTGGGAATGGCGTCGTGAGAAAGGTGGCCGTATTTATGATCAACTAAGACGTTTGGGTTCTTCTTACGATTGGAGTCGTGTAGCATTTACTATGGATCCTAAGCTTTGCAAAGCTGTCACAGAGGCTTTTGTTCGTCTACATGAAGATGGCAGTATTTATCGTAGTTCACGTTTAGTCAATTGGTCTTGTGCTTTACGTTCGGCCATATCTGACATTGAAGTAGATAAAATTGATATTCCCGGCCGTACATTCTTCTCCATACCTGGTTATGATGAAAAAGTAGAATTTGGTGTTTTAGTGAAATTTGCCTATAAGGTAGAGGATTCGGATGAAGAGATTATTGTGGCTACTACACGTATTGAAACTATGTTGGGTGATACTGCTGTGGCTGTTCATCCCAACGATGAACGTTATAAACATTTACATGGCAAATTTGTTAAGCATCCTTTCTGTTCTAGACGTCTGCCAATTGTTTGTGATGAATTTGTTGATATGAATTTCGGTACTGGTGCTGTTAAAATTACTCCAGCTCATGATCCCAACGATTATGAAGTGGGTAAACGTTGTAATTTACCATTTATAAACATATTCAATGATGATGGTTATATAATTGGTGATTATGGTGAATTTACTGGCATGAAGAGATTCACATGCCGTAAACAAATACAAGTTAGATTGAAGGAATTGGGCCTGTACCGAGAAACTGTTAATAATCCTATGGTGGTGCCATTTTGTTCACGTTCAAAGGATGTTGTAGAGCCCATGATTAAACCACAATGGTAAGTAGTTTTTTTATTTTAATGTTTTTGATGTAATTTTAGTTTTAAATAAATTATTTCTCTAATTTAACAAACTTTATTTCCCTTTGTTAAGGTATGTAAAATGCTCTGAAATGGCTGAAAAAGCCACTGAAGCAGTACGTTCTGGTGAACTTAAAATTATACCCGAACATCATACTAAGATTTGGTATCACTGGATGGATGGTATACGTGATTGGTGTGTGTCACGTCAATTATGGTGGGGTCATCGTATTCCAGCTTATTATGTTACTTTCACTGATCCTTCCATACAGTCTGGTTCGGTAAGTTTCTTTGCTAATTTTATTTGTTGGTAATAAATTATAAACACGTTTTTATGTGCATTTAATTACATGTCTGTCTATGTAAAGATTTCTGTGGTAATTTTAAAATTATTAAATAAATTTTCAATATTTTTATAACATTTCTGAGAAAGTTAATTGAAGAATGATGTATGAATACTTTATAATGAAATTATATCATTAAACATTATTATTAAATTATGTATTATAATCAAATAGCAATGTAATGCATTACAATTTAATTATAATTCTGTTTAATTACTCTTCTAATTTATTAATTTTTGTGTTCAATTAAAAATTTTTAATTTTAATTTTTATCATTGAAAGCTTTTTAAAATAACTTTTTCTATTTTTCTAACAGTCTGACGATGAAGCCTATTGGGTTGTTGCTCGTAGCCCCGAAGAAGCTTTAGCTAAAGCTGCCGAAAGATTTAATGTTGACGCTAGTAAAATTAAACTTAACCAAGATGAAGATGTCTTAGATACTTGGTTTAGTTCTGGTCTCTTCCCCTTCTCTGTATTCGGCTGGCCCGATAATACTGGCGATTTGGAAGCTTTCTATCCTACATCCCTTTTAGAAACTGGTCATGATATTCTATTCTTCTGGGTGGCACGTATGGTCTTCTTTGGTCAAAAATTGTTAGGCAAATTACCATTTAAAGAAGTCTACCTACATCCGATGGTACGTGATGCTCATGGTCGTAAAATGTCCAAATCATTGGGCAATGTTATTGATCCCATGGATGTTATACATGGCATAACATTGGAGGGTCTTCATGCTCAATTGATCAATTCCAATTTGGATCCACGTGAAATTGAAAAAGCTAAGGCCGGCCAGAAACAAGATTATCCCAATGGTATACCCGAATGTGGTTCGGATGCTTTGCGTTTTGCTTTGTGTGCCTACATTACACAGGCACGTGATATTAACTTGGATATTAATCGTGTACAGGGTTATCGATTCTTCTGTAACAAATTGTGGAATGCCACAAAATTCGCTCTTATGTATTTTGTTGGCGAAGAAAAATACTCATCTGATTTGCAATTATCAGGCAATGAAAATAATATGGATGTTTGGATTCTATCGCGTTTGGCAGCTGCTATTGAGACTTGCAATAATGGTTTTGAACAATATGATTTTGCTGCTGCCACCAGTGCCTGTTATAGTTTTTGGTTATACGATTTATGTGATGTCTATTTGGAGTGTTTGAAACCTATATTCCAAAATGGTACCGATGACCAAAAAGCCTCAGCACGTAAAGCTTTGTTCGCTTGCTTAGATATGGGCTTGAAATTGCTGTCACCATTTATGCCTTTTATTACGGAAGAATTGTATCAACGCTTACCCAGAGCTGATAAAACACCCAGTATATGTGTGGCTGCTTATCCAGGTAAATAGAAATTAATAGTTTTGTTATATTTTATAAACTGATTTATACTTTCTATTGATCTCTTGCAGCTAATACCACTTGGCGCAATGAACAAGTTGAAAAAGAAGTTGATTTCATGCAAAAGGCTGCACGTGTCATACGTTCCGCTCGTTCCGATTATAATTTGCCCAACAAAACTAAAACGGAAGCTTATATTGTTTGCACTGATTCTCAACCTAATGATATTCTTAAAAAATATGCTAACGACTTGGCCACTGTTTCCTACTGTTCCAAAATTGAATTCGACACAACACCACCAGCTGGTTGTGCTATTCTCACTGTTACTGGTCAATGTGAAGTTCATTTGCTACTTAAGGGCTTGATCGAAGTAGACAAGGAAATTGCCAAATTGCAAAAGAAACAAGTTCAATTAGTGCAAACTGTTAGTAAATTGAAACAAGCCATGGAAGCTAGTGATTATACCACCAAGGTACCAGCTGAAGTACAAACTGCTAATACCGAAAAATTACAACAATCGGAAAGTGAAATTCAACGCATTACCCAGGCTATGGAAACTTTGAAATTAATGTAATTTTATTTATTTTTTGTTTCGTTATAAGACAAAATAAACAGCGGTGATTATTTTAAGGCAGTTTATTTAGTTAATAGTTAAAGTAATTTAAATGTTGGCATTTCAATAATTCATTTCACAAACATTTAATTTTTCCTCTGCTTTATTTTTTTGTCTAATTTGTATTTTATTATTATTTTTTGATGAATTTAAATTATTGTATTTATGTTATTAGAGCATTATTATAAATAGACAAAAGGCTAAAAGCTTAAAAACTCAAATAAATGACAAATATCAGCATTTCAATATTTTATCCCTTATTACTTGCTAATTAAGAAAGATTATCTAATATATTTATGGAATTAATAGTTGAAAGACATTTCCAGAACTCGAAACGTTTATAAGTGATAAACAAAATAGCGACCCAACTTATTAAACTCTTTCTTGTGTAATTTATTTCTTATGTCGCTTTTAATTTAAAAACAAAAACGAAAAATCGCCAAAACGGAAAATCTCCACAATAAAAAAAATTAACCCCATGAGCGTAGTAAATATTATTAAAATATAATTTGGATCTTTGAATGATTCAGCATTGCTTTTTTAAATAATCTCATATTTAGAAGTGCTTTATTATTTATCAAATATAATTAGTAAAATATGCTGTGATTATAGTATTTTAAGCCTTAAAATAATGTTGATTTAAAAAATCGTTTTATAAATTTTTATACTGTGTTTTATCAAATATTGGACAAAATACATAATCCCTTTATTCTGAAATCATTTCTTCACTTGCATCAGCTCCAGCTGCTGGTGTTGTTTCAGAACTTTCTTCGATTTCCATTTGTTCAGTAAATTCTTCTAATGCACGTAACTGTTCACGCAAATCATCGGGTAATTGTTGTTCACTCAAAGCCTTAGGATCTTCACCTTCAATAACAATCTCTTCTGGATCAGGTGCTCTTGGTAGAAATTCTACATTTTCATATAATTTAGAGAAAATTGAGCGAGCATTATCAATGGACTGATCATAGTCAAGCTCATAGTATGGTGGTGCTGTATTATAAATAAGAGATGATAAATTATTTTCCAATTCATAACTGGCTACAGAAAAGTAAGAGGAATATAAAAGTTTTGGTGTTGTTGGTGATGTAGTATTGAATACTTGTTGCACAAAAGGTTCCAAATCTATGCTGGGCTGATCAGAAATAGCTGGAGTTGTTAAGTGGAAGATATCTACAAGAGAAAACCCATTATTTATTTAAAAAACATCATCCGAAATTTAATTAAATTTCGTAAATCTTCATATGGATAAGAATATTATAAAACTTACACAATCCTTTAGGACATGTTCCGGAATAATGTGATAATTGTATTAGCACAGCTTCCCGTTTACCATCGCCATCAATTAATCTCAAAAGATTTACGCCACCACCACCGTTATTAAGTTCCTCACTTCCTAAGGGTGATGATGCCAAAAATATTGCTCTAGATAAATAATTCTTAACTTGAGCACTTCTCAACTTCTCAGGCATATTATTAGAAGAGCAAACAACATTTTTAGCCTGTATATGCTGTTGACCATCTACTTCTATGGACACCGAATTTGAAGACTCATCGATGTTTACCGTAGTAATTTGACGTTTTAAACAATAAATTCCACCAAAAACAGCACATAATCTACAGAAACATTGTGGTATTTCACCACAGCCATACATGGGAAATATAAAAGGTGTATTGCCATAACGTCCCAAACTCTGTAGAAATTTCTTAGTACGTTCCATACCCACTTCAAATGGTGTATCTTCATTGACCATAGCTATGGCTTGCATAACACATTTATTGATTTTTTCTGTAATTTTTTGGGCACGCAAATATTCGCCAAATGTTTTGCCTCTGAATTCCGATATATCCTCTTCACATTTGTCCTCACCATAGGTTAGACATAATGTTAAGAATTTCATTAGTAAACGTTTTTCTACAATGTTTAAGTCTTTTGTATTGAAGACATCACTACGGGAACAAGGTACATTTAGTAGTTGTCCTTGAAACAGTGTACAAATGCGATCAACTGCTCTAAATTCAGCATAACGGCAAATGTTAGAGGATATTAGCAACTGCACTAGTGATCCCGATGAATACAAAATCTTTGGACACAAGTCCAAATTAAATTTTCTAGACAATTTCATCAATTTCTCCACTGACCATTGCTCTTGTGTATTTGATTTCATATCATCTGTTAAATTAACTTCATTTTCTGTTGGGCTTTCTGTAATGGCCTCCACTTGAGCTGGTATGTGCCACTCATATTTAGCATTACGAATTTCATTGTTGTTGCCACAGTCTTGTGATTGCTGGAGGAATGTATTGTAGGCGTCTAAATTAAATGAAGCCCATGAACCACCATAATATTCATTAGGATCTATGTGTAGTACAGTTTTGCCTATTCTACTTGCTGCAGCAGCCACACAAGATTCTGGAAAACCTATAATGAAAAAAAAAATGATAAATGATTCATCGTTGCTGAATTTTTTAGGTTTCGATATGTTCATTAGTTTTTACTCACCTGTACCAATCACAATTAGGTCAAATTCTTTGGGCAATTCATCCTCCATGGTAAAAGTTTATATAATTTTTAATATTTGAAATAATTTTGATGGTTTTTGCTTTTAATTAAAAATTTACAATAAATGTTGCACTTTTTTCCAGTAAAAATGTAAATAATATAAGATGACGTTAATTTTCAGTCTGACAGCTGTTTCATTAAAGCAGACATCTGTGAACAGGGTAGTTCAAAACTATATTGATTTTTTTAAAACAGAATGTTTCGTGAAGTTTAAAAAAAGCAATTAAACGAACAGTGACTGCTAAAATAATTAATAAATGTTATTAGAACTATTATCTATATATATAAAAGAGTAACGTAACCGACTGACTGACTGACTGACTTACTGACTGACATATTCATCATCTCACAGCCCAAACGGCTGAAGCTAGAGAGACGAAATTTGATTTACTAAGACGGGATTTTTGGAAATTCGAATGTTTAGGGTGGAAAAAAGAGAAAAATCGGTAACCTTATAACTCGAAATCTAATAATGATACAAAAAAGTTACCGTTATTCATTTGAAAAAAATTTAACAGGTGTCTGGTACTTTTTTGGAAATCACCCTTTTTGGGGGAGAAAACGGGTAAAAACTGTATTTTGGTTCTTTTTTGGCACCATATGTATCTTTGAAACCTATGGACATTTATGTCGTATTCATAACTTATCAAAAAATGAGAAATACAAATTCGGTACTTTTTAGAAATTCAAACGTTAGAAATTCAAACGTTTAAGGGGTAAAAATCGTACCAATTTTTGGTACTTTTTTCATAAAATTTTTTATATTTATTGAAATATTCATATGAGGATTTTAATATGGGTAGTATCCCAATACAATTTATAAATTTATTGGAATACAATTTTTGATACATCGATGGGTGA
>MINK01008513.1:0-12449 GCA_001735545.1 Phormia regina
CAATGGTGTAGGTTATCATATGGTCGGTCTTGACCGACTATACCTTCTTCTCTCGTTTTTTTTTTTTGTTTAATAGTTCCGTCCCCTATCAATAAAATAATATTGTGAAATTGCTATTGTAGAAAGATTAACAGAATATTTTTCTCAAAGAACCGAAACGCAGGAATGTAACACTAAATTTCAGAAAATCTACACTGTGACTCGTTAAACGGTTTTGGAGTACATCACCATAGGTGGTTGGGGTATTATAAGTTGGGGCTAATGTTTATAAAGCATAAAAACATTTCTCCAACACTCATCTTAAAGTAAGTATAGCAGTCAATTCAAAATCTCTTTTTAAATCAATCTAACGATGTTCGCCTGTTTGTGTGGTTAACTGGCTGTCCATGTAAACTTTGTGTACAAAGTATAGGTTGCAATTTTGAAGATAAAGCAATGTAATTTGGATCGTGGAAATTTTATGTTACAAGAACGAAACTTATTGAAATTTTCATAAAATTTAGTGGAAAAAGTTCTATACAAGTGTCCACAATTGACCATAGCTCCCATACAATTCTTTCTTCCGAAAATCACTTTAACGCGCATAAATCAAAAATAACAGTTATTTTCCTTCAGAGATTTGGAAGAGTATTGGCTCCTAGCTGTTCACGTGGTTAGAGGGTAAACAACCAATGTTGGTCACCTCGGTTATATCATTTTTAATACTCCAGAAATTCATTTATGACCTGAATCACTCAAAAGTGCATAAATAAATAAATATGAACGTTAGTACCGATGTAATATTCTCTACTTGTATGTTTTATATTACACTTATACAAGTATAGGTCCATAATTGGCTCCTTCCCGAATTTTGGTACACATAGATAATGGTATAGGGTGTAGTCGGGCTTGACCGACTATATCCTCTTTCTTTGCTTTTCTTTCAATATATCCAAGTATGTCTGACTTATTTAACTAATAAAAAAACAAATTTGAATTCCATTGGCCTAACAAATTTTCAACAATAGAAAACAAAACCAAAACCCTAACGGTCTAGGTACACACGCTCCTGAATTCGACGATTTTTATATTAATGTTTAGATTCAGTCTATAAATCTAAACTTTTAAAGCATGAATATGCAAAGAGAAAAGTTATATGTTTTTAAGAGTTTGTAATCACATCGTTCGGAACATCACAAAATGTTGCATTTTATAGGAAGAAGAAACCCTTTTGATATTTTAATCAGTTTGTTGGAAATTGTGGGATTGCTTTTATAATAATCTTAAAGTTAATATTTATCGTCTACCAAACTTTCACACATTTTGCTTAATAAGCCTTCTACCCAACTTCTAACCCTAGAGGTAAAAGAACTAACACAAAACATGTCATGGAATTGGTCCAAAGTGATAACGCTTTGTGTGAGCTGGCGTTGGCCTTGAAGAGAGAAATTCACTCTTTTTACTTAGTTTTGAAACAGGTCACAGAACTAACCCGAAAGGGCATATTCAGTATTAATAAATGTCATACAATTTTGAAAAAATAAATAGGAAATCGTTTTATTTTTGTATATTTTTTGTAATATTTACAATATACATATATCAAATCCTGTTACTTTTACCTATCTCATGTTTTATAGTCTTACATGCTTATCACTTCTAAGCCACAGATTGTTATTGTGCGCGAGATGCTCATTGCTCATTAGCTCTCACTGGTTAAACTGGTTCCCAAGTGGAACTTTGACGACTGTTCTTAACTGGTACTTAACTGGAACTTTGATGACTGTTTGACCAATCTGTCAATTGGTACTTAATTGGAACTTTGGTGGCTATTAGGTATCAATTGGTACTCAGCTGGTACTGAGGAACCGCTACTATTGTACCAATTGTTATCAATTTCTCGAAGGGTCACTAGTGCTCCTCCTCTCCTTTTCCACAAACAAAAAATTTTAACTTTCCGTTGGTCTATCCTGAAACCAACCCGTACTCATAACAAATCTAATCAGGTTTAAAAGTGACTTGTCATTGATACAGTCCAGATCATGGAAGAGTTGTCTACCGAGGTGTCTCTGTCAACGCCCTTCCAGTGCTGGACATTCACATAACAAGTGTTGTATGGATTCCTCATCTTCATCATCTAAACACCTTCTATAAAAACTATTCCCTGGGTAACCCATATATTCCGACATGCGTCCGATCATACAGTGCCCTGTGATTATGCCTACTAGAAGCCTTATCGGTGATCTATCAATTTCGTATTCAATATAAGTATGGTTAAAATAAATTAAAGAAACTAAATATATATTTTTTTACAGCGATATTCATAGTTCCGGAAGTGATAAGGTTGTTGTAACTTAAACAACTTAAAACACTAACCTTCCCACAATGATATTTACAACAATAAACATCTTTAAACGCCACTTTAAGCTACAATATAAAAACAACTAAATATTATATTTCATACAAAAGGAAACAAGTCACTCACTTTTATATATAATTCCCATTATAATAAAACTCCATTGTAAATGAATTTAAAGCATCATGCAACATGATTTGATTGAATATAAACAATCATACAATTCACCTTTCATTCATTCAGTTCAATTCATTCATACTTTTAATTCAACGAAAATCATTTCTTTGGTTTATTGTAAAAGCAACAAAAAAAAAAAATGAAAATAAAAATGTAAACAGCGAAACAACCAACGACAAGTGTAAAAATGCTAAACAAACCAAAACAACTTCGTCACAAGAGACATTACGTGACAATGCAACAATGACGATGGGGAGCCCAAAAAAAAGAACTTAAAACTAAGCCCGATTTAAGGCTGTTATTGCTGATGCTGCTATTGTTGTTGCATAGTTTTTTTTTGTCTTAAAGAGTTGCATATAAGTTTGAATGTTTGTATGTCCCTTTAAAGGAATGTATGCAGTTTTTGATTTAGTTTTTGTTTTTTTATTATGGGTGATTTATGATGTGTTCCATTGATTTTTTTTCTTTCTTATATTTTTTGGCATCTTTAAAGATAGATGCTATTTCTTTTTTCGATTTTTATTAAGGTGATGTTTTTTATTTTAACACTAAAGGATTTTTGTGCAACATGTTCAATAAAGTGTTGCATGTCTACGCTTGTCAATAAGTGAAATGAAGAAGTTGTTTTGTGTCAATGTCTCAAGCATGCAATTGTAACAAAATTGACTTTGATACGTTGATTTTGATATTTTTATGCCTCTCTTGATGCGGTTTGCCTCCATTGATGTGTTCATTGGAAATTTATAAGAAGTTTTTTTTCTTATAGGTATACATTTTATTATTGAGAAGTTACATTGTATGTAAAATATTTTAGTTTGTAGAGAGAGATATTTATTCAAACAGTATGTAGCATTTCATAAATCATAATTTTAATTTAATATTTGACAGTATAATTTTTTTTTTTGCTCATTGGCATTTTAAAATTGTAAGTGTTTTTTGGTTTATTTTGAATTTATGTGGAATAAATAATGTTCTATATTGTTGTTGTAATGTGTAGGACTTTTTAAGGTATTATTATTATGTATATTAACATTAGTATAGGAGGAATGTTTCCCTGCCATGGTTGATCAGACGGGGTGCAGAGGCTTAAGCATCTAAATGATGCGAACCAAAATTCACCCATTCAATACTCCATGACGTCTGTTCTCTATATCAGAATGGTTTGTGAATTAATTGACCCCTTTCTGTACCATTCTGTGGTGTCAAGACCCCATCTAGTAGAGCACAATGGGACAGAATAGATATTTGTTGAAAATAAAGCTGTAACTCTGATTGGCTAGTGGAATTTGCATACAATTAATTTTAGGTATAGCAGAGGAGTTCATAATATTAAGTTTAAAAGTGAGACACGACCAACCTCTAAGGGGAGGAGGTAAGGGGTTTTAAATTTGGGTACCTCTGACATAAAAAATTAATCGCTTGCCAAATTTTTCTTTCTCGTACGATTTGTAATATTTACATTATTGTAGTCTCTGCTAAGACCTACAAAATACTTGCTTTCATGTTTTATTTATCTCTTTTTAGTTTCGAGTTATTTGCCTTTAAATTTTTAAGTACCATAATTTTGCATGTGTTTAGTCCAGATTTTTTTCATATATATCCAGTATTTCCGTTCGATTATGTTAGTTTTTTTTTTTTTTTTTTTTGAAAAATAAACGATTTTGAATTTGAAAAATGCAAAAGAGACGACTTTTTGCATCTTCTTTGGCCGAAAAATTATTTACACTCTTTTTTCTCTAAAATAAAATTTTCTTTAAAAACATATAATTTTGCAATTTTTTGAAAGACAACTTCACAAAGATGACTTAAAGATAAAAACAAGCCCAATAACTCAAGAGGTCAAGGTACACACCCTACCGAATTTGACCTTTTGGAAATGAAAGTTTTGATTTTAGTCTATATTTTCTAAAATTCCAAAGCACGAATCGGCAAATGAAATACCGTTTAGGAATTTATAATATGTTTTTAAAAGTTTTCAATCAAAGTTTACGGGATGTCGAAAAAATGTGGGTTTTATGGCCGACGATGTGAAGAAAAATATTTTTGGGGTTTTCGCCGTTTATTTTGGAAATCGTTGGATAACTTAAAGTTTTTTTAATTTTTCATTTTATAGAATAAAGTCTATAATAGAAAAAATTTAGTTAAAATATCTTTACTAACAAAGATCTTATTTGGGAGAAAATATTTATAGTTTCTCAAAAAAACAATTTTTAAAAAACTTTTTGGTTTAATTAAAAAATCAGAAAAACTAATATAAATTACCTCATCTAATTACATTGCTTGGCTGACATCCCTAGAGTAAAGAGAACCGTTTTAAAACTATTCACGTGACAGGTTCTTTGGGCTAGAGAGCGGAGACTTTATATGAGAGGAACCTGTTACTTTTACATGGGGTTGTCATTGGAGATGGCAAAAGGACAGGTTCATTCTCGATTAATTTAATATAAATTTTATGACAATCCGGAAATTTTTTTACTTTCTAAACTTTTTTTATTCGATTTACGTTTATCTCATTATTTTTTAACTTTTCGTTAATGTCGATGGCATCCCCCAGAATCGAACTCGAGCTCATCTAACGTATGTTGCATAACAGTCTTAAACGTTAACCATTCAGCAACTGACTGTTATTTCTCAGCTGTTAAATAGTAAGTGTTTTTGTGTCAACTGGTTCTCAATTGGAACTTTGGTGACGAGTTAGGTGTCAATTAGTGCTCAACTGTTACTGAGGGCCCGTTCATTAATACAATTGACACAAATCAATATATTTTAAAGAACTGAAACTACGCCACTTTAAATCTTAATAAGTCACAGAAACTTTAACTTTTTTGCACAAACTTACTTACGAGCATTAGCTGCGGTAATAATTTATATTGTTACGGCTTTTTCACATCCATAATAGTGCAATGTTTTGGGAATTTTCCAAAATTTTATAACGTTAGACCAGCTTCGCGTTTAAATGAGAATTTAATCACAGATTGAATAGAATATAAAATGGTATCATAAAAATAATTATGTAAAAAAAAATACTAATTTGGAAAATAATCATATAGTTGCTCTTACATTATGATCGCAACAACCATATATCGTTATACTTGCTTCGGGCTTAAATTAGAATTTGATCACAAATCGAATAGAATATAAAATGTAATCATGAAAATAATTTATATAAAAATTTTAATTTTCAAAATTAATCACATATAACAATCACAGTATGTTGCTACTACATTATGGTCATCACAACCATATATCTTTATATTTGCTTCGGGTTTAAATGAGAATCAAATCAGAAATAGAATAGAATATAAAATCATAAAAATAGTTATGTTAAAAAATGCTAATTTTAAAAGTAAAGTAACCATATATTATAATCATATTCTTACATTATGGTCATCGCAACCATATTATTTCTCTGCATGTACATATTGTATTAAACAGCATACAGAGTATACTATTTTATACCAAAAATACATCTTTTGTGATAAAATATAACATTAAAAAATGTATCTCTCTACAACTTTGTATGAAAATAAAGTAAATTTTTTTTCATTTAAACATATACATTTGATAATTGTATTATTTTACTTTGATCTAAATCTAATCTATGCTTTGCATGTAAGATATAAAAATTATTATATTACCGCATACACATACACAACCATTTTATAACTATCAACAGTAAATTAATAATTCATCATATTGTATCTAAAAATTTGTTTTGTTGCCGTACATTTTCTTTTCTACTTCATCTTAGCGAAGAAATTCTTGCTCTATAAAAATCATTCTACATTCTTATATTTCACAATTATTTTGTATAAATCCCCTCATAAATCTTGCATAATAATCATGTTAATTTGTAAAATCTTGTACACAATGTCACCTCGACTCTTTTTTATTTCATACTCTTACAAGTAACATGACATTACAATTGTATTTTGTCTTGGAGTTGTACCAAAAACAAAAATACAGGCATTCTACAGATATGGTCTATATTATTAAATGCAATAATACTGGCTAGTATATTGTCTGGTTGATTTTGGTGGCTGGGCTAGCTGGTTTACTTGGTTGACTTGCTTGCTGACCAACAAACATTAATCATGTAAAACTATCTACTACCAATTAATAATCCACATTTGACACCTTCAATCGATTGATGACAGCTCCAGATAACACAAATAGCCAGTAATCCATATATAAGCTTTTGACATACACACACTCACACTATTGAAAAAATAAAAATTAAACTCTGTAATCGTATGAGCAATGAAAACTTTGTATTAAGTCCAGTTAAAGTCAGAAGAGAAAAAAGCCGTAAACAGAAATAAACTTAACAAGTGTAATGGTTGGCACCAAGTACAAAATATGCGAACAAAAAAGAATGCCTCAACAGAAAAAAAAAAACTTATTTAATGCAATCAAGATCACACACATAATACAGACAATATTACAAGATCATTGATCATGGGACAGGCAGTAGTAGTACTATATATAGTGAAGTGGTGTGTCTTTTTTTTTGCCTTACTATCACTATCAATTGGTAGGACCAACACATTTTATATATAAATGCTGCAAAAGTGTAAATCTTTGCCCTGTAAGGTGTGATGTATTACTGTTTTTTTTTTAGGTATTTAGTTTTTTATTTATAAATACTCTTAGCAGAATGTTAAAGATCTTATTTTGTAAAGAAGTGAGAAGAAATTAAAGAAATCGCCGCTTTTGAAGCTGTTTTATAAAGTAATTTTCTTGAAATAAAGTAGGAAAAGATAACAAGAGACTTTTTTTCTTAGTTTTCATTTAATTTTTTTGCAGTAAACTGAGAAAAATTTGCAGTAACATTATTTGAAGTGTCAAACCTTATGAAATCCATGCAAAACACTATACAAGAGTTTTTGAGGTCGCAGAATTAAATTTTTTCAAATCCTTCTAAAGAGAAAATGAGCTTTTTAAGAATTTGGTTTTGGAATGCAAACGGCTTGATTGAACATAAATCTGAAGTATCATATTTTATTCAGAATAATATCGATATCATGTTAATTTCAGAGACTCATTTTAGAAAAAAAAAAAAAAATTTTTAAATTTAAGGTTTAATGCTCATGGTGGCTGGTATTCTGATTAGAAATAGAATTAAACATTAAGTTCTAGACAGGGACTGTTATTTACATTTCATCGCTCTAGCTACAGGCGTTTGGTCTGTTAGATGATAAATATTTTTGGCATTTTTTTAATAACTAATGTTAAAGAATCACAAAATAACTCAAAACAATAAAAATGAAAAAATAACAGCAATTTTTGTCCAAAAAAAAAAAAAAAAATTATCGGAAAGTAACTGTTATTTCTGGACTTTTATGATAAAATTCATAAATGTTACGGTGTCTGGTTCTAGAAGACTTTTCAAGAGACTATATGCAAGCAACAACCATTCGTCTGAAATGTTTGGCAGAAAATCTAAACAACCATTCGTTCGATTTTTTTTAGTACACAGGCAGATTGTCCTCTAACCTTCAATGACTATAATATAAAGCATATGTATTGGAG
The DNA here is from genome assembly GCA_001735545.1 of Phormia regina. Lineage (NCBI taxonomy): Eukaryota > Metazoa > Arthropoda > Insecta > Diptera > Calliphoridae > Phormia > Phormia regina. The sequence goes on from MINK01008513.1 coordinate 8,042, forward strand.
TTTGAGAATTATGAATCCTTGAGGTAGACAACTATACAAAGTTCTAAGTAATAGTAAACATGATTTGGGTTTTATATCCTCTGGCAAAGCAACAATTTGACAAACTGATCCAAAAAAAAATCCTGACATAGATTTTGACATAATAAAAAATTAGAATCGATTATTCATAAAAATTTAAGTATCTGACCATTCTCCCGTAATATTTAATTTAAAACTGTTTGGCTAAATTATAAAAAAAATACATCTATAGCTATATCCACACCAATTCTTTTTTAAAGTGTGAGCAGAATGTAGATGAATGTATCACTTACTTTACGTCCTTAATAGTTTGATCCTTAGACCATTCTAAGTGCCATATTCCCTCAGAAACAAACAGAAATATTTCTAATTAAAATATGGAAAACTTCTTTGCGAAAAAAGAAAACGCAATAGATCTCGGGCATCAAAGCAGATGCTGCCTACTGCAAGCAAAAAATTTAAAAATATTCTACTCATGGATGAGGATTACAAAAAACAAAGGTTATATTGAAAGTTTAGCATACAAACTTTTCTCTCTGGAATGCAACTAGAAACACAAAACCACCGGTAAAGTGCTGAAAATACACTGCGAAAAGCAAACGTTACCTGGGCACGTAGTGCAAAGAATAAAGCCCAATTTTGTTGAGCATTTAAGTGATGTCTTTCGACCTAACCCCGCAACAAATAAATTTGTTTTAGATGAGCATCCTTCTTTTACTGTATCAGAAGAGAACTTAATAATAAGTTCCGAGGATTTTCACAAAGTTATACGGGAGCAACAAAACTGAAAAAATCGCCAGAATAAGATTTAATTACACCATTAATAATTAAAACCCTATCGGGGTTTACAATTACTGTCTTAACTTTATTATTAATGCGATCGTTACTCTAGGAGTTTTAACAATAAGTTCTGAGAATGTTCACATACAAAACAACAAAAAAAAAAAAAAAGAGTTTCAATTACTGTCTTATTAATGCGATCTTGATTCTAGGAGTTTTTACAAAAAATTGAAAAATCTCCCAAATAAAGGATCTAACTGTTCCATCTTCATACAAACCCATTAGCTTAATGCCATGCCTGTCAAAAATATTCCAAAAAGTATTTCAAAGAAAAATCACACCATTTTTAAATAATAGCATTAACCCAATTCGAACAAGCTAATCGATTAACTCAAGAGATTAGAAAATCTTTTGAACAGAAAAAATATTGATCTGCCATTTTTCTATATTTGGCACAAGCCTTTGATAAAGTTTAGCACCAAGGTCTAATATACACAATTAAGTATTTATTGTCTCCTATTACTCATACATTACTACAGTCGTACCTTTCCAACCGATTATTTCGTATAAAGTTAATGGATACGTTACAAGAGATTAAGTAATCAATGTTGGTGTTATGCAGGGAAGTGTTCTCGGATCGACACTGTACACAAACGATAAATTGACATCTTACCATTAGCCGATGATATTGATGTTCTTAGCTCTCATGTGGATCCGTACATAGCATGTAAAGAATACACTTATGACGAGTGGAGACGTATTTGAAGAAATGGCTTATAAAAGTAAATAAACTTAAAAGTAAACACGTTACATTTGCGCACAGAATGTGCATTTGTCCTTCTATCACGCTTAACAACGTAAACACCCCACAGTGTGACCATGTGACATACCTTGGCTACGTATGAGAATCAAAGCTTCTAATATACACTGGCTAATCAACTATCAATCAAAATTAAAGTCATCCTGTATAAAAACATATTTAAACCAATTTGGACGTATGCAATCTTACTATGGGGAACAACAATTTATACCAACATAGATCTTATACAAAGGGCCCAATCGAAAATACTTATAACCATGACAGGAGTAGGAAACAAAAATATTCTCAAGGATTTGGAAATACCGTTGATGAAAATATTAATATTATTTATGTAAAATATAAAATTTAAATGGAATTTATACTCATTAAAGTGATTCTATGAAAAGAGTTTTATATGGGAGCTATGGTCAATTATGGAATAATCTTCTTGAAATTTGGTACACAGATTTAGATTTATATTTATAAAGAACTTACATGAGCGATCATTAAAATTCTACTATATCTATGGGATTTATGTTAAGAAAAGCCCTTTTCCGGGAAGATATTTATATACAGACTAAGTGAAATAATAAACCGATCATAACCAATTTCATGAGGCTTTTCCTTGTCTTATAGAAAATCTCTTTGTGACCTGTTGTTTGATTACTAGATTTACATGAACGGACAGACGGACCGATATCATTAAATTGCCTTAGAAATGCATACTAAGCCGATTGGTTTGAATTAAGGTATATATTATGGTCCAATATTGTGTTACAAACATCAGTACCCCCATGGTGGTGTTGGTATAAATATATATTTTCTTTTAAAACCTATTTTGGCCTTTAATTTGTATGAGGCCTAAGAGAAAATATAAATTGATCATAACCAATTTCATAGACATTTTTTTCAAAATTTTCACCTGTTTCAATTGATATTAGATTAAGATTATGTGATTGAAGAGTTAAGTTCATGTGTGAACTTTAATTCTTCTATAACATTTCTTTCACTGTAAATATTTACTTAAACTCAACTCTCACATTTTCATTAAAGAAAATGTTTATTTTTATTTTTATTATATGTGAATTATCTACATACATATATATATAACTGTATGCATTATATATGTATATGTATACAAATCCAATGTATTTTTTTTTTTGTCTTTTAATTTAATTAAATTGTTGTTTAAGATTAAAACTCTATAAACGAGCTGGATTAAGGCAGCACAAAAACCAACTTCAAACCAAAAGTTGATGGTCTTAAGCCACAAATAAAAATTCAAAAGTGAATTAAGTTTAAAACACTTCTTATAGGCGGTTTATATAGGTATTTCACTTGTATTGTTTTGTTTTTATTTCAGTTTTTTTTTTTTATTTTATTTCAACTAAGATTTTGATCTTTATAAGCAGTTAACTGTAATGAGAGTTTAAATGATGCCATTGTAGACATCATTTAAAACAACACACTGATACAGATACAGTCATCTTGGGGATGGGTAGAAAACTACTGAATAAAAACAACTCTTTAAATTGCATTTTAATAAATTCTGAAAATTAATTTTTTTTCCCTCATCTTCACAAAATAAAAACATTAAAACAATCAAGATTAATAATGAATAAAAATAACGAAAAATGAAATAAAACTAAAATTAAATTGTAAATTTTATTATGTATGTAGATCAAGTTTTGCAATGGTTTCATAATATATAATTTTAAGCTCTATTAAAATAAATATGCATGATCTTAAGCATGCACCAACCAACCATCATCATTCGCGTGGTTTGCCATGAATCTGTGGCAATCTTTGGCATTCATGAAAGCATGCCACAACTTGTGGTATGTAAATTTTTAATTATATCGGCAAATATATTAAAAAGTTAAATTATTGTTTATTTATGTATATTATGTATACATATACATATATATTTTTGCAATTAAATAAAAGAAAAGAGGGAAACATGTAAAACATACCGACTAACATTTACAAATAAAAAACAAAAAAAAAAAAAAAAAAAAAAAAAACAGTTTACAAAAGGACGAGGAAATCGTTATTGCAAAAAATATTGAATATTGAACTTAAATATTCTTTTTAATATAAATATTTTCGTATAAAGGAAAAATTTTTAATTAACAAAAAAAGCAACTTAGTGATTCCATATCTAAACGATTTAAAAGCAGATATTTTCGGATATGATATATCCGATTCGCTACAGATATCAAGTATTGCAAATTTTACTCAAATCATAATTTTCCAAAAAGATGACTTTTCAAAAATCAAAAAGCACTTCAATTGTTCCAAAAGTAATAACACTTTGCTGTTCATAACTTCTAAAATATAGATTGCACAGTAAGGCCAAAGGCAAAATGAATGGTAATAAGTCTGGAATTTTTAAACCACTTTAGGTGAAACTGGGAACATCGATAGAGGAGGAATTAGGCTTTCAGAAGAAGGTTAGGTAAGAGTATGTTGTTGCAGCAGTAGGCCAAATTTGACTACCTCGAGAGTGAAAAACATATCGGAGCTTATAACTTTTAAAAATATTAACCGATTTGAAATAATTTTACACTTTTAAATTCTTTTAAGCAAGACAAAGAAAAAACATGCTTAAAAAATACCTAAAAATTTGAGATTAATAATTTCTAAATGCTTATAGGTCTCCATTTAATATTTTCACATGATATTAAATATTTCATTTAGAATTGATAAATGTATAATTCAGAAAAAAATATACTATATATTTTTAGGAGTCGAATTTATTATTATTGAAAATATGGGTATTTTCGCAAAATTGCCTTGTGTGAATAAATT
>MINK01008516.1:870-22907 GCA_001735545.1 Phormia regina
ATTTATTTTTAAACTGTTTTTTGGTTAGAATAATTATAGGATGCACACATTTAAAAAAATGTATGTTGCCTTTTTCAAATTGTTCACACAACTAACACAAAGGGTACTTATATAAAACCATCTCTGGAAAAGTATTTTCAATTTTTGTTTAATATTTCAAAAATAACGGAAAGTATTAAAAAATGTTCGCAGTTATTTTTAATAAAAATTAGTGTTAGTCGTTTCGTCAAACGAAGCCCTCAAAAAGGTAAAAATATTGAAGCCTTTCCAGGGTTAAAAGGCATTTTATTAAAAGTAAATGCTCTAAAAGTTTATGAATTTTTGTTCCTTTTTTCAAAAATGTCCAACTTTATTAGATCCTTATAATAAGATAACACCATCTAGCTCAAAGATTTTAATAGATATTGATACGTAATTTTGTCTATCGTAATTTTGTCTACAATTTAAATTTTACACTTCAATTAATAGCCAATTTTGATACATTTTAACCCAATATACGATATCGCAAATTTTATCAAGATCTCTACAGCTATTTAAAAACTCCATATTTATTATCATTTATTTTGCTCTTCATTGTGTATTCTGATGAAATTTAAACAAAATTTTACATAATTAATAATTAAACTAGTGAAACGTCTAAAAAACTTTTTGTTTCGTTTCTTAATAATAAAATGACTCTACAGTACCAAAACTATTTTTGTTATAATGATATTTTTGTTAGTAACTAGTCAAAAATATTTTTTATAATTAATTTCTCAAAAAGATTTCTTCTACTATAGTACAAAGATATTGTTTGAGTAATGCTTTTTATCATGTCACTCTGCTAGTAAATAGCTTCACATTTATAACTACTATCTACAAGTTTCTTAAGTATTTTATTAAATTTTCATGGCTGCTTGAAAATATTTCTTATTTTTTATTTTATTCAAATGAAATTAATAAAGAGATATTATTTTAAAATATAAATAGCATACTACTAATGACAAGATAGTCTTAATACTGTACTTACAGTTAAAATAATTAATAGAGCATACTTTAAGGCAGCTACTTAAAATTTACTAGACACAAAAGAAATCTTATTTATTACTCTTTTTTTCTCTTATTTTTTACGCATAACTTTATTAAAATATTTTTTGTGTGGATTATTATTAGGAATTTTTTATTATATTTAAATAAATTTGAATACTAATGTCAAATAAAAATCTTTATGAAATATTAATTTCAAATCTTTAATAAACTATTAATGTCAATTTTTACAAAATATTATATATCAATTCTTAAATAAAAATCTTAAAAACAAAAGTCATAGTACATATACATATAAAAAATCAGTTTGTATATTAAATTGACTATATTGTCAATACAACTGACATAAATCCTTATTTTTTCAAACTCAGCAATAACAACGGAACATACAACATATATTTTATTTATTTTTTTACCTTTTGCACAGTTGATATTTCCCAGCATTTAATAATATTTAATTTGAAATATAATATTTTATAAATTCTTATTTACTATATAAATATGTATAGGGAGTTGTGTATAAATATGTATGTATATGTATATATATATGTATGATGTACCTATAGATACTTATTGTTTACCTTTTAAAAATTGTAGATTACTTACACACCTTATATACTGATGTAGAGAAGTGTATTTCATAGCACAAAATAAACACTAACATATACAAACATACATATTTATATACATACACATATATTATTTATACCCTTCCAAAAAGTTAGACAGATTTAAAAAAAATAACTACACACATACCTACAACGGCAACATCAGTTATAATATATAAAAGTAAAAAATAAATAAAACAAAATAAACATTTTCAACGAATGACAACAACATGAAATTCATAACTAACATAAACAATTATTTGATATATTTAATTATAAACAATCACACATACAATTACACATACAAAGAAAATTTCATATCCGTTATTTACACTAAATACCTACTATATATTCTTGTTCTGTTACATCCACCACCATATTTACAACTAAAAACTTTATTTCATACGCACACATACATACATATTGTACATTTTACAATGTGTTCTTGTATTTTTTGTTGTTTACTTTAATGTTGGTATTTTATAAAAAAAAAAGTTCGTTTGTTGACATTTACATACATATACATACCTACGTTTGTTTTGGAATTTATATTTCTAAGTAAATAAGGAATTTCTCACGTATGTATATGTATGTGTATTTAAAGCATCCACCCATAATATTGCTAATGGTTTCTGGTAGAATTTCTTTTATTTAATTTGTATCTTTATACAGTAAATGTAAAGATAAACCTTTTAGTATTACCAATTAACATGGAACTACATATATTCTTAAACAATATAATTTTATACTTTTAAAGTTTTATAATAGATTCTCTAAAATAAATTGTATAAAGATGAAATTGCTTAATACTTAATCGGTAATAAAAAATATTTGATTCTTAAATCCTTGCAAAGAACCGAAAATAAATAATATCAGATAATGAGTCCCTTAAACATTATAAGGAGAGAATAATTAGCAACAATTTTTGTGTAAGAATTAAGAACAAAAAGTTGATTTAAAATTATAAAATTTTGTTAGTCTAACAGTTTTTCTTTCCTTTTGTAACTTAAGGCAAAGGACACTTAAATTCATGAAAAAAAATCGCCAAAAAAATAGATCACACAAATTTAATTTACAAAAGTATCTTTATAATCGATAATATATATAATATATGCTTTTATTTTAACCACTATATACTTCATTAAAACTAATACTTCAATACGTTTATTTGATGAACCATATATGGTGCGCTATGCTTTTGAGGGTTAACAAAAATATTTAAATGTTGCTACGCTTTTTTGGATTTCTTTTGGAAATTTTTGAACCGTTAATGATATCTCAATGAAATTTCACATGACTAGAGTTGAAGTGTTTCTAAGTTGAATTTGAGGAGCAGAAATTACTAACGGGTCAGGGGGTTAAGGGATGGCCCTCCAAATTTGACCATATCCGCTATGTTTTTTTATTATTTTTTTTTTTTTTTTTCAAAAATCATCAAAAATTTATTAATGTTATGACAGAAAAGAAATTTTATAAATATATAGATAATTCTTGTAAATCTCTATAAAAATACGTTTACAAATGTAGGTCTCCAAATAAATGTTTATCTAATTTTTGGCCTCGCTTTTTTATTTTTTTAACTTAGAGGACTTAATATTGGCCCTAAATTTATTTTAAAATGTTAGCCATATTCTATGCAATGTTCTTAATAATATTGCTACACATTTTATATAAAAAATAATACGTTAGAATGTTATGTTGATGTAAAGTTGGAACTGAAAAAAATTTAAATTTTTCTTTTTTTCAAAAAGAGATAAAATTTGTGTTTTATTCTGGGCTTTATATTTTTTTTTTTCAATGTTTTCAAAAGAAATTTTAATAAAAATTCCTGTAATGTAAGCCCGGAGAAGTTTGTCGTAAAGGACTGCTCACAAGCTCTCAATTTGCAAAGCAGGGATTGAATAAATATTTTTTTTAATTATATGACTTTATATATAAGATAAACATCCAAAAAATATTTTCTGTCAAACGCCTCTTAGTAATGAAAAAATTCAGATTTTTAATTCATGTTTTATATGCATTGGGATTTTGGATATTTTTATATAAAAAATTGGACAATTTTCTAATTCTTTAATTTAAGAAAAGTTTATTTGTATCTTGTCAAAATTTCAATAAAATATAACTTTTTGTTTAAATATAATAAATTTTAAGTTCTTCAAGCTATTCTGTGTTCAAATTATATTTCACAATTTTTTTTTTAACAGATTATCAATCTCCAAAGTCTTAAATTTTCTTTGATTCGAAATACTTGTATAAAAAGTTTATATTTCTGCTTAAAAATTAATAGAAACTTGACCTCCTCTATTTTTCATACATTTGTACGCAAAGAAAAAAAAACATAAATTATTTAAACTTGCTTCTTCAATTAATATCACCATAACTGTTGACCCTATTAAGAAGTAATATGAGAACGAATTGAAGACAATTTTAATTTGAATTTTCGGTTATTTTTTTTAACAAAATCAAACAATTCGTTTTCGAGTTATGTTTAAATATAAAGTGCAACATACTTCGTACTTATTAAGATCGTTTATGCGAATAAAGTGGGAAACACCGGACCATTATCTTACATTGTGTACTTCACTATTCCAAATGCAATTTAAGTACTTTTCGACAAAAAGAATTTAAAATTTCAAGAATTTGAATTGTTAATGGGAAAAGCTCGATTTTCCCCAATAAAATAAAAATTTACTTTTGATTATCTTCCTTTAAAGAGTTTTTCTATATTACTTTCAACACCAAAGGAAATATCTTAATTTCTTTTATACAAGCTCTTTGAAAAGCTCTTTAAACAATACATAACATACCAGAATTTTGTAATATATTCGTAATTTAATGCTTTGTCTGAGAGTTGAAGGATACTATTTTATAATTAAATTAAAAATTTATTCTAATTTATTTAATGAGTGAATCCATATCAAAAAGGACTGTAATGGGATCTTACATCTCCGATTTCAATTAAATTCACTACTAACACAGAAAAAATATTTCAATTTATTTTTTAATAAAATTGTTAACTAACTTTGCCCGGGTTCACATATAGCAATTTTTCATGATGCAATTCCGAGTTTATAGGAGAGAGAGGAGAAGAGAATACTAAACGTTTACGTTCTCTTTCCTTCTATAGTCTACAAAGTCAGAATTGCAACAAGAAAAATTGCTGTGTGTGAACCACGAATTTCTAATTGGTTTAAAATTATTTTTTAATTAAATTGAAAACTCTTTAAAAAATATAAAAGAAAATGAAAAAATTGTCTATAAAAATATATAAACAAAATAAATTTAATTTAATTTTCAACAATTTTCTGCTCATTAGCGTCGAATAACTTCTTAAATCTTAGCGTCGAATAACTTCTTAAATTCACATGGTAGATGTTTGGTTGTTGTTGCATATTAAAGGCAAAGATATTACCTTTATAACGATATATACATATTTTTTACATCCAAAATTCAAAGGTCAAAGTTGGAGTTGAAAAAATTAAAACTGCTGTATCTCAAAAAACGGTATTTTTAAAAATCTAAAAAAAATTATATATGATTGGCATAACTTTTTTTCATATAGATATAAAATTTCAAGTTGGAGCCTTATTTGGTTTAGGAGTTATGGACAAAAATAAAATCCAATTATTAATAACTTCTAAGCTATAAAAAATAAAAAGTTAATTTCATTGCTGTTTTAAAAACAAGGACATTGCCTTAAAAATTATATATAGTAAGCCCGGGTTCACACACAGCAATTCTGAGTTTATGGGAGAGAGAGAGGAGAAGAGAATACTAAACTTTTACATTCTCTTTACCTCTCTTGTCTACAAAGTCAGAATTGCGGCAAGAAAAATTGCTCTGTGTGAAGCCCGACTATGTTAGCTTATATCATAAGTTCAAAGGTCAAAATAAGACTTAGTAGAAATAAAACATTATCAGCCTTATTCATAATAAAATTTTGAAATTTGGCACAATTATAGAGAAGGGCTTCATTATCAATATAGGTTTTTTTAATAATTTTAAAATAATGTTGACCTTTGAACTTTCGAATTATATAAATGTTTGACTTGTCCTTTTAGAGTCAATGTATTTTTCTATCAAATGAAATAAAAATAAGAATTTTACAATAAATACCTTAGAAGTTATGAGCAATAAAGTGTGATTACTTTTGGAAAAAATGCAATCGCCTTTTGATTTTTGAACAGTCATATTTTTGGACCGGAAGGATTCTTTACTCAGAAAAATTGTAATTTAAATAAAATTTGTATTACTTAATATCCGAAAATGTTTGTTATTTTGCCCGTTTTGATATGGAATCATTGTAATACAATTTTTTTTTTTTTTTAATTCTTAAAAATTAGCAAAAACATGATTTTAAATATGAATCACTTGAAGTCTTTAAAATGTATAATATTTCAAACTTATTCAAATAATATATATATAACTTTTTCTAAAGTACTTAGAAATTTTATCTCTATAATATTTTTTTATCACATACTTAAAAGTAATCCAGCATAACTTTCTAAACATAAGTACTTGTACCATCTGTTTGAAATCTCCTGTGCGCCCTCAAATGATAAAAAGAAGGATAAAATTCTGTCAAAACTTACAAACAACATTATTAGTGTAATCTCTTGAAAAACTACTTTTATATTTTCAGATTTATTTCATTCATAATTTCTTGTGTAATATTCAAACTAGTCATATACATGCATACATAAATATGTATGTATGTGTAATCGTGTTTATTTCGTTCAAAGTACTTTGTAATTTAATGCTGTTAAAAGTTGTATACAACAAAAAACAAACAAAACAAAAAAACAGAAAACATTTCCCAGACATGTACGAATGGAATTCCCTCTACGTTTTCATTTTCATTTGCGTTTTTTTTTCTGTTTTGCAGTTTTACATGCAACATTTTCATTAGATTTGTATAAACACCCTAGTAACTGTATTTACTCTATATGATTATGAGTATTTTATTGTAGTAAGTGCTATAGTAGTTGTTGTAGTTATATTATTGTTATTGTTTAAGATGGTATTACTATGAAACATATTCACACACACACATGCACACACACACTTACTTTACTATCTAATATGCAGATTAAAGTTAAAATAAATATAGTTTTAATATTGTTGTCCTTTATGATCAAAAAGATACATTATACATACATACATATGTATGTATGTATATACAAATGTGTTTATATTTACATGTGTGTGTATTCTATAACATAAAAGGTTTTTACAGTACATATACATACATACAAATATAACTTTTATGGTTCCTTTTTTCTCTCTCTCTCTCTCTATCTCTTTTGACCGTTAGTTTGTTTGAAATCTATGGAGATTTAATCTTTAATATTTTGAGTGTAGAATTATGTATGTAAGTATGTATGTACATAAAATATCTACTTTTTTATTTAATAGCAGTTTCACCTTTAGGTCGTTCATTCGTTTTTGTTTGTTTTCAATTTCAATTTTAGTTTTTTTTTTTTTTTTGATTTACTCTTTTTTCCTTTTTTAGCTTTATTATTTATTCTTTTACTTTGTAGTTCTTATCCTCTCAAATGAAATTTTAATAGTTTGTCGCCACAAAGAACTCGTATCAGTATTTAAAATTCCTAGAATTTGATCTTTTTAAAGAGATTTTAAATATTTAGATGAATGTGTACGTTTGTACTTCTAAAAGCTTAATAATGATTAACATTTTAGTTTTGTGGCTAAATTCATTTGAATCCACTAGATTTTAATGAAGATTAAAAAGCATTAGCGTTCATTTAAAATATTTAGTTTATTTTACAGAATTACAAAAAATTATTATTACAAATACACTATTTCCAAAATGTTTTACTTAAAATATTTTGCATTAAATATTTATAAAAGGGGTGTATGCATAAAATTTCCAAAATTATTCTTATTTATTTTAATATAAATTGAAATATAATATAAATTTGATTGATATCGACATCTTTTAAGGTCAGAAATAATTATATATGAAAAATTAATTTTGTGGCGTTGAAGCTGTATTTCAGATAAATTAAATCGCATTTTGATATCTCTTGCATTCACTAAGTTTTAGATGTATTTACAAGTACAGTAAAAATATTTTTGCTGTGATCATAATCATAAAGCATATTGCTACTGTAAACATTTTAATGGTCATTAACAATAATAAGTTTAAAAAAAATATGATCATAAAAAGATTTAACTGAATCATATTGTAATCACATTTTTTAATATTGTTTATCAAAATCATGATTTTATAACATTATCATATGAAAATCTTTTGTTATTATTTATGTTATTTTAGTATGAATCCGTTTTAAATATCCTATATAAATTTTACGATTGGTTTAAGTTTATCTTACTACGATCAAACATTATTATTGCATTAATAATACATTTCTTTCGTTATATACAAGACAATGCAGTCGAAGTTTAATTAACAAATTATATGTAATAAAATCTGTATTTTATATCGTTTAAATCGAAGCAAATATAAACAAATTTTGTTTATTTATATTTATTCAAAAATAAACTAAATGAGAATTATAAAGATTTTAGAAACAAGCTTAACTTTAATAACTTAAATAAAAAATATATTTTCAACCATATTTGTAAAAAGTGAAGTATGCTTTTTTATACAATACGAGCTGATTCACCCGGCGTTGCGCGGGTTTTATTGAATAATAATATAAATTAAAATTAATTTTGTTATGAAATATTCTTCTACATTAAAGGGTGTTTCAGCATGACATGGAATCCGTTTTGAAATGGAATCACTGTCTTCGAAATTATTTACAAATATAATAAACCATCATATGAACGAAAAAGTACCACAATATCTCCTAATGAAATTTTATTAACTAAGTTAATGTCTCTAAATTAAAATTTATAGAAAAAAGGTACTATAAAATTTCCTATTTTGGATTCACATTCATTTAGGACTACATATCATTAATCTCATTTTTCGATGTTCAGAATTATAAAAAAATCAAAAGGTACCATTAGAAGAAGAAATAAGTACCATAAAGTCCGCTCTTGTGAATTCTTTCCCATGTATATTAAATTTCATGTTTCTAGATTAAATATTATAGGAAATTCAAAAAGTACAACCCCTGTTATAGATTCAGATTATGTTTCAAAGAGCTAGGAAAAATATTAATAATACTTATTAGTTGTTGAAGCAATAAAGTTTTTCATAATATTTAATTTTGTTTCTGATAAAATTTTCAAAAACATAAAATTTTTGTAGTCAACTACTTATTTAAAAAAATTAATTGAATATAATAATTAAACAATAAAACTTAAACGGAAACCTTGTTGTCATTACTTACATTTTATTAAAATTAATCGTATTAACAATGTTAACATAATATTTTTGTTGTGACAACGCCACAACCATGAGTTTATTGCATATAAACATTAAATGATGAAACATAAACAAAAACATTGTTATCAGTTTTGTTAAATTTAATGAAATTAGTAAATTGAAAATAATATTTTCGTGGTGACTACCATATAACAATATTTTTCTGTGCGTGCAATTAATTTTAAAGGTCTGTGAATTAATGCCCGATAAATAAATCCGCCATCATCTCAGGCATTTGACTTGATATTCAAAGTTATATTAAAATAGTTTCTTGACAATTATTTTTTTATCTGATTTCAAATATTTTTATATATTTCTGTAGGCCATGCTTATCTCTTATAGCACTGGTCGATAAAATTCTCCTTCTAAAAAAGAAAAACCTGTGGACGAAATGGAATTTCACATGCTAAACTCGAATCTGCTTTCAGTTTTTTCCCATCATGTCGAGATTATTTTTACCGATCACTAATATTATTATAACTTCAAAACTTTTAACAACATGTCACAGATTCTTAAACTGCATTCCGTTTGCCGTTCGAACTTTGGGATTTGAGAAAATATAGACTAAAGATAAAACTTTCATATAAAACGGGGTTGAATTCGGGAGGGTGTGTACCTTGACCATTTGAGTTATTGGGCTTGATTTTTATTTTGAAGTCTTTCGCGTGAAGATACCTTTCAGAAAAGTATAAAATTATTATATTATTATTGTTAAAGAAAATTTTATTTTAGAGAAAAAAGAATATAGATACTTTTTCGGCCAAAAAACACGTCGTAATTTTTGTAATTTTCAAATTTAAAATCGTTTATTTTTGGACTCGGTAAAGATATCGACTTGAATTTTTTTTATTCAATAGATAATTTTGTTCTCTAATTAGCTAAAGTAAAAAGAAATAAAATATAAAAAAACCTGGATCAAGAACATGCAAAATTGAAAGAACTTCAAGAGATAAATATGACATGCAAGCACGTTTTTTGTAGGCCTTATTGGCCCCTACAATAATATGTAAATAAATATTTGCAATCGGACGAGAAACATAAATTTGGCTAGCGATTAATTCAATGTCAGAGGTACCCAACCTTGAGCCCCTTTAGCTCCGCCCTTGAGAGGTATGTTTAGTTCTCCTTCTAACATTGAACACTCAAACAAAATTCATGCAAATTTGCCGATCAGAAGTTACAGATTTATTTCCAAAAAATAAATCTGTGGGATTTATGAGTGGGAGTAATGGTCCCACTAGGTAAAATGTTAGACATAAAAAAAATGAAAGCCACATGGAAAAAACTGAAAATTTGCGTCATTTTAGTGAATTCAAGTGCAAAATTTTAAATACGAAGTGACTAAATGTATGTACATATATGTAAGGAAATTTCGCTTAATTTGATTAAAATGTTCATTCCAAATTTATAAAACGCTTTTCAGTGATACTCACAAGGCAAACAAAATCTTAAAAAAAATATATATATGAAAATTCACTAATTTATGAGACACTGTATTTTTATGTATAAAATAATGTATTTAATATTAGTACTTTGGATATACATATATAATTAAAAATTAGCGTTAATATTTATAGATCAAAACTTTTAAAGAAATTGTATATTTTCCCACCTTCTTGTATTTGTTCTATTTTAAATAAATTTTACAACGATTTTAAATTGTAATATTCTCAATATCAATTAATTAACAAGTAGTATTTTAAATTATTTAACAACTCATTAACAAATTGGTATGCGGTATTTTTTGCTTTTATTTTATTCTTCACAACAACAACAACAACAAAATAAAATAAAATAAACATGAAAATTCATTGATAAACATTTAAAAAAACTAAACCAAAAACATACATTCATACAAATTAATGCGACACAAAATTGTGGGCGTAAAAAGTGTGTGTGTGTGATAATATAAAAAAAGTTTCCCATTTAAAATGTGCTATTGTTGTATTTAGCCTTATCTTTGTAATAATATGGTGTTTGGTGCATTTAATATTAAATAAAGATAAAAAACAAAATAAAATACTAACCCGGTTTATGTTTAACGATAAAGGTGTTGGGTAATGTACATGAAATGAAATAAATCGAAATGAAACATTTAATGACCTACGAAACCCATTATACCGTTTACCCCCTACAGATGCCTACGATACCATGGAAACCTCTTCGGAATTAGAATTTAAATCGATAACCATTAATCATGCCCAATACAATATGGAAGCGGATGAATTTAAATTAGTATTCATTAATTCCACCGATTCCTCTTCATGTCGTGATGAGGAAGAATTTGAAGATAGTAGTTCAACTACTTCCTCCTCTACACATAATTGTAGCAGTATTGCCATAGATGATTGTGATTGGGATTATTTTGAACCATCTATGATTAGTACCAGTATTACCAAACATGTTATCTATTCACCCTGTGGTTCACCTTTAGTCTCAAGAAGACGCCAGTCTAGAGAATTTAAATCTAGTGATAGTACCGCCTCACCCATGGAATCACCTTTAATGTATCGCAAACAATTGTTGACTTGTCCTAGAGTTAGGGAAAGTGATACTGGCACCGATGAAGAGTTATTAATGCAGACCGAAAGTTCTAGTTCAGATGGTTATTTGACTAGATCTTCTTCGACCACACGTAGCCAACCACAAATGACCATGAAGACCAGATTAAAGACTAGAATTTTGAATAAAGAACAACATCACCATCATCACCACTATAATAAACATCGCCATAGTTTACCACGTAGTGTAACAGAGGCTTGTAGTTGTGGTGCCACAAAACTAAATCAAAAACAAGAGACTCATTTAACAAATCCCTCACTACAGCCTCAATATGTGCCCATACCAGTACCGGTACCTATACCTGTACCCATGTCAGCATATCCCTATTGGAATGCCAACGATTTATCACCACAATTACAGGCCCTGGGACATGATAATGATGAGAGCGATTTGTGTGCTTCTTTGCAAAAACTTTGGTCCACAGCTCAGAGTAATTTACCCAATTCCTCAGCTAGTTCTTCCAATCTACAAGCAGCTGCCGCAGCAGCTGTTGCAGCCACTTATCAAAAATTAGCAGCTCATAAATTGGACAGTAGTTTCAAGAGTTCGGCTCCCGATCTTAGTTCATCTACCTATTCTCTAATAGGCATGACTCAATCGCACTGTTCCACTTCTTCCGGTTATGGCACAAACACTACTACCGGTGGCAGTTTGGAAACCTTATTAAATGTTGAAAAGCTTACAACGACTGGTGTGAATCAACTGGAACACAACAACCACCATCAGCTACCATTAAACAACCACCTTAACAAGCAGGCAAACGATAAAACATATGTTGCCAAAAGACATTCCCTGCACACTATACCAGCGATTGTCGATGAAGACGACCAGAAACCAAACCCCCACCACCAACACCACAACCACCACTTCTATCAGCAGCACTCAAAACAACAGCAGCACCAACATAATACACCAAATGAATACGATGTTATCGATGACAGTGGTTTCAGCTGTATTCCAGCTCACCATACCTCAGTCATGTTAGTTGATACTAAACCTTCGTTGGGTTCAAGTCGTACTTCAAGTCAAACGGATATACGTGAGCCAGTAGAGACTACTAGACACGGGGACGTGGTACGGGAACGCGAACGGGTTAGTGAAACACTTGAGAATGAAACATATTTTAATACATTTGATAAAAAACCAAAAACAAATCAATCAACATTAAAATTAAAATCAATTGATAACAGTAATTTGCCTAAACAAATTGACAATACGTCGATGTCAGAGACAAATGACGAAAATTCAATACAAAAAATTATAAAAATTAACAAAAAATCTATTGAAAATAATGATTTAGAAGTAGAGAATAAACAAGTTTTCGATTTGACTAAAAATAATAGTTGTACGTATAGCAATACGAACACCAACACGACTAACACTAACGTAAACACTAATACCAATTTAATAAAGACCAACAATACTACGGCCAAGACTAGAGATAAACAAACAGCAGACAAACAACAACAACAGCTGCCAAATAAATTAATAATAACTAAAGAACCAACAACTAAAACAAACGAAACAACAAAGAGAGCAGCACCACAACTACCACCACCATTACAATTAACACAACAACAACAACAAAGAGAACAAAATTCAAAACAAACGTGTGGGGAAACAAGTGGTAATGATCAATTGGTTATAGAGAAACGTGGTGGCAATGAAAAACAGTTATTATTATCGTTGTTAGCAAAACCACAACAACAACAACTAAGGCATAATAGTAATATTAATAATAATGTTCATATTAATAATGAAATTAAACATCATAATGATCATGAAAATGTTGACGATAATAATGATGTTGAATGTAATGAAAAAGCTGTAAAGCCGGTAAAAACTTGTTTGCCCAGCATTAAAACGAAAAAATCTATTTGCACAGATGATTATGACGCTAGTGGCGGCAACGGCCAGTTTTTGTTGTTGTTGGACGATGTAAACAGCCAAACGAAAAAGAAGAAAAAAAGTTGTAAAACTACTACTGCCGTTGCAACTGCAACACAACAAGCTTTTAAAGAAAATGTGAAAAATCAAACATTAAATACTACATTATTTACAACATTACCACCACTTGCAGTAGCAGAACCAGCAACAACAACAACAACAGCAACAAAACTAAAAACAACTAATACTATTAGCCCAACAATTGTGTTAACAACATTAAGTACACAAAAGTCTATACAACCTGCAGTCGTTGGAAAATCGCCAAACGTAACGGTGGTGCAAACGGCGGCCGTGTCCACTAACATTAATAAATATAGCAGCAGCAATAGTAACACTAATAAGAATATAACATCAACAACACCCACTGCCACAAGCGAAACAATAAGAAGAAAATTAACGAAAAAAACTAAAAATATGATAAAGAACCCAAATAAAATAAAATCAGACGATGAGAAAGTAGATAATGATGATGGTTATCTACAAAGTGAAAGAAATTTCCTATCAACCGATTCTGAATCAGAATCACAAAGTGAAGATGATGAAGGCGATATTAACTCATCTGAAAATTCCCCAAGCGACGAGGAAGAGGAGGAAGAAGAGCAGATAGAGAGTATAGATGAAAAACGTCATAAAAAATCTTCATTAAAAAAGAAAAAATGTACAAAATCTGTAAAACGCTCCTATAATATAATCAATGATGATGAAAGTAACACAAATTCTTCCTCTCACCATTCCCCCAACGAGGCAGAGGAGGAGGAGGAAGAAGAAGAAAATGCTGATAATAAAAGTGATAGTGTAAGTGACAGTGATATGAGTGCCTCTAGTTCTGAATCTATAGATACCGATGATACCGGTAATGTGGCCGATCGTAGACCGCGTAAAAAACATTTCGCCAAAGTATTTGTGGTCAATCGTAAATCTCACAAACGTAACGGTAATGCAGACTATACAAGTGATTCTTGTACACAATCCTCATCGGAGGCAAATTTGGAAGATTCTTCCGATAATGATACCGATACCGAAAGATCACATTGTGGCATTGTATTGCGTTGCATAAAATTACTCAACGAAGACAGTGACAATTGTAATGAAATAAAAGAAATACGCGATTCATTGCATGAAAGTGACAGTTGTAGTGATTCAAGTATTCATGATTGTAAACGTGACGCTAATTGTTCGCTAGACAACAATAATTGCAATGATAATAAATCGCATGAGCAGCAAGAGCACAAGCGCAAGCAAAAAAATAAAAATGCTGAAGAAGACGAAGATGACGACGACGACGAAGAAGAAGAAGATGAAAGTGATTGTAGATCATTGTATGGCAATACTTCGCGCGAAGATGTGGCCAATTGTATATTTGTTGTTGGCGGTCAAACGGACGATGACAATAATGGGGGTGTTGTTTTGCAAAAAATCAAACATTTAAATACAGAGGAAAATTTATACGATTTAAATGATAATGTTGATAATGATCATGGCATAGTTAGCCAGAAAGTGGCAAGTGAAAAACAACAAACTAATATAGCCGAAGTGCCTTTCTGTTTAGTTAATGAACAGCACGAGCAATTAGAGCATTCGAATGCAACGCGTGTTGCCAAACATGCTTCACTGATTACGGCCGTTGACTATAAACAACAACAACAACATCAGCAGCAGCAAATAGAGAAAATGCAACAACAACAGCAGCAAGATCAACATACATCTTCTGTGGACTTGGTGGTGGATGAGGCCTGTGAAGAATTGCATAGCATCTCCAATGATGTGAATCGTTTATTAGCTCTGACCAAACAAAATTCAGAACTAGAAATCAAATTACAAAAACTCAAACGTGGTGTGGCTGAAATCAATCAGGATCATTTAAATGATTTGGTCGTTGGCACAGACCAAACCACAAGTACATTAACTTTAGAACAAGAAAATTTACAAAAATCCATTAAATATAAAAATACACAAGGCATTCCAAAGGTTTCTTTAACATTACAAAACACTAATGAGGATAGAGCCAACAAGCAGGAGGTGGTGGAGGAAAAATTGCTAACAAAAAGTTCTAAGGTGGAAACTAAAAATAAACCTAAAACCGGTAATGTAATACTTACAGCAGCAACAACAACAACACAAACAATAACAAAAGAAAATAAAAACAATAATGAAAATGTTCTAAACGAATGCTTTAAGTCTTCTTCAACATCGTCATCGTCATCATCTCTAGCAAATGACTACATGAAATTGAAATATGAGCTAGAAAAAGTGGAAATACCTGTCATGAAGCCAACAACAACAAAAAGTAACTATCAAGATAAATTACTAGCAGAAAATACTAATTCTACTATGATGACCAGCTTCAAACATGATGTCTATGATACCGACTACAATATGGTCTTTGCCACCACAACCAACGAAAACTTTTCTTCAGTAAAACGTGACTCTAGCGAAGATTTTAAAGTGAATTATGTACGTTACGTGAATACTGATGAATGTCATAATGATGAATATGATGATGATGTTGAAGCTGACGATCGACCAGAACATGTTCTTCTTGCCGAAGAGGAAGTCCAAGGGGTAGATTATGACAATGAATTTCAAATTGTTTATAAAAACAAAAGCCAACTTCATAATGATGACGAAAGTAAATGTGTAATAAAGAAAAATCAAAACAAACACACAAAAACATTAAACAACAATAGTAATAGTAGTAGTGGTGGTAATGATGATGGTGGTAGTAAATATGACACGAGTAGTAGTGGTAGTAGTTATACCTGTAAATCATTTAACGAACAGGTAACTAAAACATATGACGAAGAGCAACAACAAACATTAAACAAAGCAGCTGCTACTAAACGTAGTTTAAGAGAATTGAGTAATAAACCAGAACACCAACAATTCAACGAAGCATGCAAAATAAATGAACTAATACAAGACGGTTATTCTACTTCTTCGTCTCCTACCTCATCACCCGTTTGTACAAATTTCACAGAATATTTTATGGACTCATTAGAAACTACAACGACTACTACGTCTGCTGCCGCTAATCTACCTTCTGCAGGTAGAGTCGAAGCACAACAACAACATCAACAATCAAATAAACGTGAGCAACAGGTAGTTGTTGAAGAGAAGAGTAACGATCCATTTTTATCGATGTCGTTAACTTCGCAGGTGAGCAAAGAGTTTTCATGCTCAGAGATCAATATGCCGTCGTATAGTAAAGTTATACGTGCAGAGTATGCTACGTTACAAGCAGTTGAAAATGAAATGTTAAACGAAACACACGGTAAACGGGGAGACAACAAACACGATCAACATTTATTGCAGTCATCATACTATGACGATTTAAAAACCCCAAATGATTACGGTAACTTGGGTGCGATACGTAAATTGCAACAACTACAAAATCAAAAACCACAAAATTTTATATCAACAACAAGTGAACCATCTATGATAAAGTATTTTAATCAAAAACAGCAACAACATCAATATTTTAATATAAATAACGAAAATAACAATAAAGTGGAACAAAATAAAGATAAAACAGAAATATATTACGATAAATATTATCAAAACCTTAACCAAAACGACCACGACGACGACGACGTTGTGGACGAAGTTGTCCACGTCTATGACAACGAAGACGACGTCGACGACGACGTTTTTGGTTTTAATAATCCCACTAAAAATAATCTACAAAATCATTATTCTCAACTAAAATTATCTACAAGTACCACAAGTTCTATCAGTGAAGATCCTAATGAGAATTCGGATGTAACAAATGTAAATGTTATCGGTAGTAGTAGCAGTACAAAAACATCTATTGTAACACCAACAAAATATCGTAGTACGCACATAAATAATTCGCCAAATACATTATCGGCCAAATATCGTAGTTTGATAATGATTACAAAAGATCAAGAGATCGCGCAACAAACGAATGAAAGTGACGTTACGGCACGTGTAAATAATAATAATATTAGTGAAAATCATATAGAAAAATCTCAAAATAATAAAAATCAAAATAGTTGTAATAAAATTAATGAAAATATTTATGATTATAATGATGATAATGATGATGATGTTAATAATGATCAAATGAAAAGTGTTAATAATAGTGTAAAAATAAGTGAAAATTTAAAACAAATGTCTAAAATAGCAACAAACTCAAGTGTTTTTAACAATAATAATAACAACAGCAATAATAACAACGACGATGAATCATCAACATCACCCAACGATGGTGATCAATTAAAAATATCCTCTCACCACAAAGATAAAATACAAATTATAAACAATAAAATAGAATCAGAAACTAAAAATACGTCACTGTTATCTATAGATTTGCTAAGAGATCAACGTATAACAAATAATGATGATGATGATTATGACAGTTTTGAAGAATATGTAGATAATTCAAATGTGACCTTTAAGAAATGTACTAAAATACCACCTGTAATATTGGAAGATGGTTTAGCGGATGATGATAGCTGGGTGGAGGAACTCAGTGAGCATGGAGGCGATGAGAGTCGTGTGGAGGAGGAGGGAGAGGAAGAAGATGATACCACCCCCACTTGTACGGATTCTGAAGATGGTGATGATCCTCATACCATGGGTATGTTCCATGATCGTGAGGAAGAATTAAGAGGCTATCATCGTACAGCTATAGATTTCACCTTACACACCATAGTGGAAGAAAGTTGTGAAGAAAGTGAAGTGGCCTCGCTTAGAAGTCAAACGGACGAAGAAGAATTGGATGACCTGGAGAGAAGACGTCAAAAGACTTTGCAACATCATCATCGTCTCTCGGCCTCGGAACTAGAGAAATATTTCTTTTTCGGTCTGGGTGAAGGTAAAGTAATGACTTCTATGGATACACATGGTGAAGATACTGCCTCGGAAGTAAGCAGTGTTTGTTCAGATGGTTTAGATTCTCTGGGCATACCAGATGAACCCATTAATGATGTTAGCCAAGCAGCAGACTTAGCTTCTTCACGTTTAGAGAAATACTTTATACTCATGGGCTTCCAGTCCAACGAGAAAAATGCTTCGGACGAAAGTGGCAGTGTGGGTAGTGATAGTGAAGGTCATCCCAGCCCCAGCCAAAGAAGAAAACGTTTAGTAAGAGCCAGAACTACACCCAGGTCTCATAATTCTTCTTTAGACAATCTACTAGTGGATTCACAAAATAATGATAGCCTAGAAAATACACTAATGCCCACTAGTACACCGGATATAATAGATTCCTCGGAGTCAGAAAATTGTGATGAAACTGTTATACACAATAGCAGTGCCAGTGAAAGAACTTCCGATGGCACCGACACCATGAAACGTAAAAAACAATTGCGTAAACGTCACGATTCTTTGGATGAGAAAAAACTGCATGACACTTCGCTTGAGGATAGTAATAAAAATAGCCTGGAATGTCGTACACCTACACCTGGTTCTATGAGTAGCTCTCAAGCTAAAAAGCAACAACATCATAGTCGTGATAGTGGCTTTGTGGGTAGTAACGATGATTTATTAAAATCACCTGAAGCAGAAGGACCTTCCACATCTCATCATGCTCGCACTAAATCTCCCACCACTCTAGAGCAAATTAAGGAAGACAATGAAAAATTGCCAGCACCCATACCTGCCCTACGTCTGAGTACCATTACCGATAATACCAGCCCTGCCACAACAACTACGGATAATAATAAGCAAACAATGCCTGCTAATAGCTCCAACTCGAATCTGGTACGCAAGGACAGTTTTAATAATTGGAGTTCAGATGAAGAAACCAATTTAATGATGTGCAAAATGCGTCAATTCTTTAAGACTTTAGTAGTGGCTACGGCCAATGCTCAACAGGGTTCGGCCAGCAATTCGAAATCCACTACTCCGAATCAAACTACACCCATTTCGGTGCGTCGCATGAAATCGCGTCCCACAACGTTCGCTTATTTCGAAAATGAATTAACGCGTCTTATGAAAACGGTGCCGGGTATAAACGATGAACAAGTTCGTGAAATTGTCGAGTATTTGAGTAGTGAAGATACCTGGTCGGATTCCTATGATTCTTCCGACTATACCAGTTCCGATTTGGAGGGCAGTTGTCAGAGACGTAATGAACTTAAACAGCAAATATCTGCTAGTTGTCAACAGATCATTAACAAATTTGAGGTGGATGAAGAAGGTGATCGTGGTGATGGTGGTTTATTAGATGATCCGCGAACCTCAAATCCCGATACTGCCTTAGTATATCAAAAACTTGTGGCTTCCTTCTCTAAAATGGCAGTGGACAATGCGAATCCTCCAGCGCCAGCAACTAATGAAAATGAAGTATCAGCCACCGAAGACAGTGCTAACGGTGGTGGTAGTGTGAAAAAGGCAGATGATCCCGCGGTAGTAGTTGAAGAAGATCGCATTTCAACAGGCAGTACACGTAGTGCCGAAAGATCACCCCAACTATTTGCCCGAGTAATGCAACATATTGGCACACGATTAGTGGCCCTTATGCATGAAGTTAGCAGTGGTAATGATACCCATGGTACCAATTCACCCATGCCTGCCCAACGTAACCAACACAAACGGCTGCAAGCTAAAATATCAGCTACCACCACCGAAGATGAAGAAGATACAGCCACAGATGATAAAACCTCAAGTTATGCGAGAAGTTCACAGTATTTGCATCCCTCACATGCACAACACATCTATCAGGCAAACCGTTCTAGCAATTATCCACAAGATGAAGGCCACAATTTGCCACGTAGCAAATCACATGATCTTTTATTAGACTCAACCACTTCAATGAATGCTTCGAACAGCAGTAACAGCACGGGCAGCGGCAGCAATAGCAACCATCATGCAGCTGCCCACAATCGACCACATCACCATCAGTCTAGCAGCGGTGTTAGCGATACCGCCGGCGAAGAGTGTGGAGTGGCTAGCGATTATGAGCGCTTCTCATGGCGCGGTAGTTTTGAATCAGCATTACTGGCTAATGGTGACTCCAGAACTAAATTATCCCAACTCGACCGTGACAACTCATCGTCTGCGTCCGCTTTGGCCGTTGCAAAGCGCCGTTCAGCAGGAGATTTGTTGTTCAACCACAAAAGTCTGAGTCGTGAACAATTGGATCGTGTGCGTTCTTGTGGCAGTATTGGTGGCGGTGATGAGCATCATCACGTTTTGGAATCTTCACCCGCCAAACCCTGGCTCTCCTCGAATGATTCCAAGGATGCCAGACGTTCTAGTGTACCAGATGCTATTTATGAAACTGATACTTCTTCTTCGGATGAATGTGAAGCTTTTGCTGGCTCACGTTCAACCCTACCACGCAGTCTACTGGGCGTCACACAAATGTCTACAACAAATTCATTACCACGTCTACCCACCACCGCCCAACAAACAACTACGTCATCATCATCCACCTCTTTGGGTTTGGGTGCAGCGGCAACAGCAAGTTCAACGTCTGCTCTGGCATCAGGTATGTCAGCCACTTCGACGCCCATATCATCAAAATCCCAAAACTCGTTAAATTTCACACCATCAAACAGTGCCAAGAGTGCACGTTATCGTCCGCCTGGCTTGAAATCTCCACACAATTTTGGCTCAGCTAATGTCAAAAAGTCTGTCCAGTCTAATGCTCAGACATTACAACAATTTTTGTATCCTAAACGTGATGCACGGAAACGTTTAAATATGTCCACGGGTGAGCAATTATTTTTTGTTTCTTTTATTTTATTTAGTTTAGTTTTATTTTTTTGTTTCCTTTTTAGTTTTTAAGTCGAGGGTGGGTCATTTTTAATGATTGCTTTTTTAGAGTTTTATTGTATTTTTTATTTTTGTTAAAGGTTAACTTACTTTTTAGATTATTTTTCATTTTTGAGTTTTTAAGGTGCGTTCCAATTATGAAAGGGTCTTTTATCTATCATTTTTTTGTTTTGTTTTTGTAATGTTTATATATTTATGCACGAGCATAATAATAATTATGTTAAAAACATGTCCCTGACATAAAATTGTTTTAAAGTTTACTGGGTAATTTTCTTTTTAAGTTAAAGTGATGTATATGTTTAATGTTTACAGAACTTACTTGTACCAAAATAATGAACCGATCATAATCAGTTTCAACAGGCTTCGTTCTTGACTTAATACAAGGTCGTATGATAAATTTCAAAGTCTTGTCTTTAAAATTACAATTTCATTTACATGGACTGAGAGTCAGACAGTCGGACGGACATCAACCACCAGCCATTCATGGTGGTATAGGGTATAAAACCTATGGAATATTTTCCAAAAGTATATATACTTTTATGTTCACAACTTCTAAACTATATATTGAAAAAATTCTTTATTATATTTCATTTAATAGAAAAAATATTTACTTTAATATGACCTATATTATAAAGGTCAAAGTAAAATATCTAAAAGATGAGTATTTAAAAAAAATATTTATTAATAACCTAACTCTAATCTATATTCAAATCTAAGTTGGAGACTTTTTTGATTTAAAACTTATAAAGCAGCAAAATATTATTAAATAAACTAAAGAAGTTTTCTATATT
>MINK01008523.1:0-10029 GCA_001735545.1 Phormia regina
CGTATTTAACATTTCTGTAGGACGTATTTAACTGACGTATTTATCTTCACACCCTTTGTTTCTTATTGATATTTCGTTTCATAGGTTGTAAATTCCACATATTTTAAATCCTATTGTTGGAGCTTTGTCAAAATGAAGACTATGAATATGTATGAGTTTTCCGGGAATGGAGTATGAGTATGTTATAATATATATTTATAACACTTTCACCAACACCTTTCACTTTTGAGCACCTTTGATCCAACACATTCTTCATAAATTTTTCAAACTCAAATTTTTTTTTTTTTTTTTTTTTGAGATAAAATATAGTTAATTTTTCCAAAATATGTGTGAATATTAATTATCAGATTTGTAGCTTCAAAAAATAAGGATTATATGAGCAAATGTATGAGCAAATTTCTTACGTCAAAATAACGTAACATCATTTTTGCAAATTTAGATTGTAAATCATAAAAAATATAATAGATATTAATACTTTGAAGTAAAAGTTATCAAAAATCATATTAATTATAATTTTTACATAAATTTGTATTGATGTTCTTTTTTGTTCTTTCTGTAAAGTTATGAAAAGTGATGTTACATAGTTTTGCATTTTCGGTTACGATATACAAAGTATATTACAGGTGTTCACTCTTATTATTCAACAACTTGCGACCAATTATATTTATAGCCGTTCTTTTATCTTTATATCCAAGATTTGTAAAAATTGCAATATATATACAAAAAGAAATAGTGCTATTTTTGCGTAATTTTTAAAATGTTCATACAATTTTTAACGCAAAATACGCACAATTATAACAATCATCAATCCTTATTTGAGATTTTGCATTTGGTTCAGAAGCGCACAGTTTTCTTTTTAGACCTTTTTCTATGTTTGTGAACTTTGAACAACAATCATAACTATAAATAAAAACCTATAATACTAAAATTTTGCACTCCATTAGTATCCAGTCAGATAAGTTTAGATCTGTATCCATTTTGTTTTTGTTGACGGAACTTGGCGAACATCAGCAATTCAATGGAAAATTTTCATTAACTGCAGCAAAAGTTTATGAAAAAGACGTAATTTTTTTAATATTTCCAAATGTATTTCTATTTTTATCTCAGAAACATCGATATTTTAAAAGTTACTATTTTCTTATTTCTTTCTAACATTTCAGAAATTTATACTCGAGAGAATTGTACTTAGGAAAATTTTAATTCAAAATTTCCATTAATATTTCAGAAATTTCTAATTATAATTAAAAATTCTTTTTAAGAAAATTGTAAGAGTTAAACTTTAAGTGAGAAAAGCACTATGCAAAAAAATGCTTTTTTCACTTAAAAGAAAAAAAAGATAATATGCAAAAATTAGCACTTTGTCTAGACAAGGAACATAAAATATGAGAATCTATTTTCAACATCAACCTGTAATGTAAAAGAAATTTATTATCTTAACACTTTTCCTCATATTATTTCATTTAAGGTATTGATATATTGATGATATTTCCAGGCATTGTTTATTGTATGTGATTTTTTATTTTAATAATTATGATAATCTGACTGACGTTATTAAAAAAAAAAGAGGTCAACCTTATTCCTATAAGATGTTATCGCTTAGTAATAACAAGTACAAATACTAAATCAATACATAAAATAAAATTATTTACGATAAGACGACACAAAACGCAAAAATGAAATCTTAAAAACAATTTAATGACAACCAAGCAGTAGCTGTTGAACAGCATCAACATCTACTTAAAAACAATATTATCTCTTGTTCTCAATCACAATTTCAACACGAACCTATTAAACAGAATTGACAAGCAGGCGGAAGGGAATAAAAATTATCAGATAGCTGAACGAACGATCAACGAACGTTCGACCAAACAAATAACACGATGATGACATAGATTTGTAAATCAGCCCGACAACTAAAAAAAATACTATCACTATCTTAAAAATTCAAATTGACTGAATTTCTAACTTTGCTTAATATTTTTAAAAGTTTTCTTATTCTTTGACTTACATCATTTATGATTATCATTTTAAGATAATGGATGTAACCAATAGTAGCTCCAATTGGTTTTAATGTCATAAAATATATTTTATTTCTATTTTTTTAATTATTATCATAATCAAATTTTTGATATTCATAAAAATGTGTTTATATTTTCATAGAACCCATTAACATTTTTTTTTTCAGAAAATAAAAATGGTTTTCTACTCTATATATATTTCAAGATAAACTCTGTCTAAAGTTCATTGAAATCGTGATAAATCCTCATCATATAGCTCATCTTCGATTATCACTGTTAGTGTCTCGAATGTTCATAAATAAATAAATATAATTTTGTGTAGTAAATATGAGTAAAGTAAATGAATATGATACACAAAAACAAAATTGGAGCATATACGTACATACATATGTACATATGTTTATTTTAAAGTACTAGATGTTTATTATTAAATATAATAGTATGAAACAAACTATTATAGATGTGTATTTAAATGGTATGTGTATTTAAATATGTTTTGTATTACTAATAATATTATGTATAATTATAATCGATTAATTTAAATAATAAATAAATAAAAACGAAATCAAAATATATCATTAATATTAAAAAAAAGAGAAGATTTAATCAATTTTCGCAATTTTAATATTAACAATTTCCATTAAGATTATGAACGTATTTAAACACGCCTTTATATGTCCTATTTGACCAATTGGAAGTAAGTTGTGATTCTTTAAAAATATTGTTGTATTACGGTTATGATAAATGTTTATCGAATCGAAATAGTTCTTACTTATATGAACGAAAACGATTTTTGACAATCGTAAGTCTTATCTACAAAATAAAAATATGTACCTGATAAAATAAAAACATCGAAAATATACAGTGAACCCTATGAAAACATGTCGCACTATAAATTAAAATATATTTTACATTTTTAGACTGCAATTAGCTGTCATTGTGGACACAATATATTTTTTTTTTTTTTATTGACTAATTCTCGATATAAAAAGTTATGTAGAATGTGTAACAAGTTAGCACCACATATACCAAAATCATATTTAATTTGTTCAATAGCATTAGAGATATGTAATAAGAAAAATTTATTGAAAAAATACATTTAATTAAACAAAGATAAAAATATGTTTTTTACGTCACATTGTTTTTGTGACTTTTGTCAGTGATATCAATTAACATGCACATACAATTCTACATGCACAGTGGACAAATTCGAAAATTTTTAGAAATAAATCTGTTTTGGATTTACATGAAATTTGGAATAGATGTAGCTGAGGAGTAAGCAATGTTAAGTTTGGAAGAGGTATTCAAAATAGTCGATCCTAGTCGATTTCGTCCGTCTGTTTGTCTGTTAAAGGAGAATATGACTCGAACGGATGTTCAAACATTTCATTTCATGATATCTCCTAAACAAAAACATTTATGATAAATAAATTTTGTTCGAATAGTTCGAGGGTCGATATAAATTTGGAAACCTCAAATAACGTGAAAGCTTTAAAAAATTTAAATTAAACAGTTTTCACCACTTGAATATATATTTGTATTAAAAAATTAAAAAAAAAAAAAACAAAGACTGTACACGAGCATACAAACTTATAAAAGTAACGTTACTGACTGACTGACTGATTCATCATACCACAGACCAAATTCGCAAACTAATTATGATACAAAAAAAAGTTGAATAGTTATCGTTATTCATTTAATAAATAATTGGACAGGTGTCTGGAACTTTTTTTAAAATCAGTCGTTTTAGGGAAAAAACGGGTATTTTTGTACTTTTTTTTGGCACAATATGTATCTTTGAAATCAATGAACATACAGATAAAATGTATATCGTATTCATAACTTATCAAAAAATGAGAAATACAAAATCGGCACTTTTTAAAAATTCAAACGTTTAAGGGTAAAAATCGTACCTATTTTTGGTATTTTTTTCATAAAGCATTTGTTTATATTTATTGAAATATTCATATGAGGATTATTGCTACAATTTAGAAATTTATTGGAATACAATTTTTGATACAGCGATGGATGAAAAAAAGTACCAAAAAAGGGTAAAGGCGGAAAATTACATTTTATTCAAACTTAATAATGAATTTTCAATTACATTAAACTTAAAAACATAAGATTATGTAAATGTAGTTCTATGTGGATAAGAATTCACAAGAGTGGAATTCGTGGTACTTAAAGATATATGGTAAGAAATCAAGGGGAGGGACTTTTTGGTACTTTTAGAATTTTCTAAAGTTATGAACCTAGAAACATGAAATTAGGGTTATGTGGGGACTTTGTGGTACTTTTTTGTTCTTCCAATATTAACCTATGGGAAAGAATTCACAAGAGAGGTCTTTATGGTACTTTTTTGTTCTTCTAGTGGTACATCTTGATTTTAGTATAATATGAACGTAGAAAGATGAAATATAATCCTAAATGAATGTGAATCCATAAGAGAAGATTTTATGGTACCTTTTTGTTCTGATGGTAATTTTTGAATTTTCTATAATTTTTAATTTAGATACAGGGTCCTAAGTAAAAAAATTCATTAAGTGACATTGTGGTACTTTTTCGTTCATATTATGTTTTATTATATTTTTAAAGAATTTCGAAGTCAGTGATTCCATGACAAAACGAATTCCATGTTATGTTTAAACGTCCTTTACTGTAGAATAATTTTTCATAAAAAAAAATAATTTTAATTTATATTATTCAATAAAACCCGCGCAATGCCGGGTCAATCAGCTCGCAATGTATATAACAAATGATTGGAAATGTTTTCGAGAATTTTTCTATGGAAATTCTGCAAGGTCGGTTTATAAATGTTTTTCCATTTATGCTTTAAAAAACAGTTTTTGATACTCGTTATTCAATTGTTAACGCCTCTGTTTGTGCTAGGGACTTCGTTTTTGCAAAGGAGATTCGGAATATTTTTCCGAATTTTTGTGCTAATAAAATGAAATAAATCGGTTTAATAATAACTAAGATATGCGATAATTGTATAAAAATTTCAGTACAGTGGAATATAGTTCCGATCTCTTTTAACAATAGAAAAATAATAATTATATTTAAAAAATTAGTTAAAAAAAACAGAAACGAATCCAAAAATAAGTATAACATTTGTTTCGATCCAAATATTTCCGAAATTAAAAGCGATATGCAGATTACACATGTAATCATATTTTATGAAAAAAATTTCAAGGACTACATGAACATTTTTTTACATTCAGGTCATAAATAAATTTTAGGCATTTCTATAATTTCTATAACCTAGATGACATCGTTTCGATATAATTAAAATATCATATCAGAATAATTAAATTTATTATTAGTTTAATTAGTTAATTTTGAATTAAATTTCATTTATTAAATATCTTATATGCCATTATTAAACTTATATGTATTTAATATATTTTTTATAATTACTATAATTATCATAACAATTTATATTGAACGGAATTTCATCAAATATATTATATCTTTCCGCAAAACTATTCCAATTAAAATAAAAAGAATAATAAGTAACGACTAGTGGTAGTATGTTTTGTTATTATGTTGTAATTGTTACAAAAGTCATTAATATAACGAATACTTTTTTCACAAGTGTCTTTTAGTTTTTCTTTGTATTTTAAATAGAGTTGTGGAAAAAAAAAATTATAACTCATACCCAGCTACATAAGCACGTATCTATATGCAGAGTACAATAATTTGTAAAACGGGACTCACATTTGAGCTAAGAAAAAACTTATACATACATATACATATATTTTTATGTTTGCGTGTTGAAAATATAAATGAAAAAATAAAAACACAACTCACCCAGGAAAGAAGTTTGCAGAAGAAATTTAAAGAAGTATACGAGGCCTTACATCCTTTTCCGCTAAATTACAATTTCGCTGATTGTATATCAACATTTATACATACATATACATATGAACTTGTATATGAAATGAAAACAGAATTCACATATACATATGTATATAGTCTATGTCTAGGCAAACTTAATAAGGCCTTTAGAAACTGAGACATATAATTACATATTCGATTTTAAAATATTTAGAGACATTTTTGAAAAAATAAATAAATAAATCCTAATACCCAGGAAAAAACGTATTAGTTCTACTACTAGTTCCATAACACTTGAAAATAGCCTGTATTTACTGTACTTTGGCGTTACGACCAATGATTTTTATTTGAAATTGTCACATCCAGAACTAGTTCTAAGTGTTACTTAGCCACTACGCCAGCAAAAATTTCGCTTACTAACTATCGTGTCTTGTAACCAAAAACAATATGAAAAACGTCTTCCTTTTTTGGTACTATAACTGATGAATTTTGTCCTAAATTTCACCAGTTTTTATTCGGGTACCAAAACCATTTTTTTAGATGCTGACTTTTTTTAAGCACAAAAGAAAAAACCTTTGTCTCGGTTGAGATTTGAACCCACGTATCATAATGCTGTTTTTGTTTGTTAGTCTGCCGTCTTACTAGTTACACCATAGTCGACTTACATTTTTATGTGGCAAAAAGTGGTTTTCATAAAGGTAAATAAAATAACGATTGCCTCAATTGGGAGTTGAACCTTCAATAAATTTATGTACATATATATTTTGTAAAACCCAAATTACTTTCATATTTACTAAAAACCAGTTATTAAAGTACTATTAGATAATGCTGAGAGTGGCGAATAAGGCTACAATGTAATGCATACAGTAAGCTGGTACTTTTAAAATTGGAAGCCAAGTTTTTGCTGGGTACCAATTCTATGGAACGGTTTTAGAACAAGTTATTTAATCAATGATTTTTGTTCGAAATTGTTACCTTTAGAACTTGTGCTATAAGAGCTTTATGGGACGGTTTCAGAACATCTTTTCTATTTTTTATTTCAATGAGCTATTTCCTAAAGACCATAGTTAAATTTTTTAATTTTTTAAACTGATCTAAGAAGTCATTCGAGACCCAGGAATTTGTTTTCAGAAGTGATATAGAGGTCATAGAAACACAATTATGTTCTACTCCATTAGCGTTAAATTTGGTTGTGATACCACTAGTTCTGAGGATGTTATAAAAGAATCTGAAGTGGTTCTGATTACGCCAGTTCTCGAACTAATGATTTTAGAACATGTTCCAATATTTTTCCTGGGTATATATTATAAAAATAAAGTCTAAGTTTGTCTGTTTGACCGTCAATCACGTCTAAACGGCTAAAGAGATTATCACAAAATTTGACACACAGATAGTACACCCTCATTTTAAGCCTACTTTTTGAAACTTTGAAGCAGCTGCACCGATTATAACGAAATATGACACACATATAATACCAGTGCCTGTGGTCGTTATCGGCTAAGCAATAACTTTGTCACACAAACATCATACGCCCACTTTTCTTAAACGGTAGTAAGTATTTGATATCGCCTAATAAGGGCTAGCGAAGCGCACCGGGTCTAGTTCGTAAATAAATAAATAGACAAAAGGTAAAGTAATGTCACTAAAAGGTGCATTAATTAAAATACAATCGTATGATATATCTTATATTGTATTTTTTTATTTAACGTTTTAACGTAACGAGCCTAACTTTACAGGTGAATTATATTTTTGATTGTTTACACGTTGTTACATGTATGAAAAATGTCACTTATACGAGATTTTGAAGATTAGTGTTCGATATGGTCCACCACATTTTTCAAATTCTCGATTTATTACGAGAATTAGGGATTATTAAAAAAGTGTATTGGAGGCTGAATACTTATTAATACTGCTGGCGTGGATCCACGGGGAGGGAAAAAAGGAAATTTCCCTACCCAAAATGAAAACTCTTAATGGAAAATTTGTACTAAATCATAAACTTTAAGGAAACAGTCTTAAAAATTATTATTAAAAGCTTGAACTAGATCCGCTCCTGTAATACCGTGTATACGAATTAACTGAAAAAACACCGTAGCGCAGAATTTTTTTTTGAATTTGTAAACCTGTGTAATTGATTATTCCTAATTTTTAGAATAACATTCCAGTCTATCTTCGTGTCCATACAATTTAAAGTCATAAATATAAAGCAATAGTTTACTTTCAAGTGTTTTTTTTTTATAGTTTATATTTTCTTCTTCTTTTTTTATTATTCTACTGATTTTAGTCAAACAGATAGATATATACTACAACATACAAACAAACATTGTATATCTATATTTTGCTTTTGTATATGCCAAGTACAACAACATGATATAAGCCTAGATTTCTATATGAATATATACGAAAAAAAATCTGAATTTTTTTCGCAGTATTTAGCAAAAGTATTCGTCCTGTAGGAGAAAAAAAAAACAAACAACAATATATATACGAATACAATGAAGAAACTTCTTTTCACATTCATAGTAATAGATAAAAATAATGAACATAGTTGTGAATTTTAAAGCAATAATAGCTGAATGAATGAAAGAATAACATGAAACAAAAAAAAAAAAAAAAAAAAAAAAAAAAAAAAAAAAAAAAAAAAAAAGAATAGAAAGGATTGCATTGCTGATGTCTGTCTACGTATTTGTCTGACTTTCGTTGTTTCTTATATAAAAAGGTTTTGTTTAGTTTTCTGTCTTTCGATTGTGGTTTACATTAGAAAATCCTTAAAACTTTAATACGAGTATGTAGTGATTAAGACTGGCAACGATTTGCGCTATAATGATTTAAATAATTTTAAATATTTTTTAAAACTTTCAAGTGAAATTTACAAAATTAAAATTTTATAGTGTAAATAATTTATACAAAGAGAAATGTTTGATTTTATAGAAAAGTGTAAATTAGTTTCGTTGTAGTCATATAAAATACTTTTCTTGTTACTTATCTTTCCTATTTTCTTTCATGCGTTTGTTTAGTTTCCGCAAGAAAATGTTGATGGCGTGAATTTATTTTCATCAGCAGCAAATTGCATCAGATTTTTTTCACTTTGAAATTCTTATTTGTTTTATTTGTATTGTTGCAATCCTTACAGTTCTGATGATTGTGATTTAAAATTTTAATTTACATTAATAAATTTATTTGCGGATTTTTGAGAAAGCGACTTAAAACTTTTGAGGAGAACTAAAAGCTTTTTCAAAATGTACAATTACTATAAGAAAATTAATTTTCTGTAAATATTATTTGCAAAGTTAACAATACACAGTGGGACCTAAAGCAAATTTTTTTGTAATAAATCTGTATATTCTATACTTCACCTCGTATCGACTTGAAATGTGTGGTAGACTTATAAAAGAGGACACAAGCTTTCAGACAAATAGTTTGTACTCACCCTGTGAATATACGAGAAAGGCCACAGGATATCAAATTAGACTTTATCGAGTTTACAAAAGTTTAAAAAAATTATAATTTCCACAAATTAAGAGTAATTTCAAAGATTTTTGAAAAATTTTGAAAACTTTATTTGTAAAGTTTTTTAAATTATTTTTTTACAGAAATGAAACATTGGAATTCCTTTATACACTACATTAGAAATAGAAATATTGTGGTAATATGCGTTTCTATGCACTTAAAAAAGTCCTCTAAAAATTTACTTTTTTACATAAAATCTATAAGCAATTTAGTGTCAAATTGATTTTAATATATTTCTTGATTAAATTTCATTAATAAATATTTTTAAAACTTTTTTTATAATCGAAAAAAAATACTTTCTAAAATTCACCTTTCTCGTCTAATGCTAGGTGTAGGGATAGGGAGCGAAGCTAAATCAATTAAATTTATTTATGAAATCTTGTTTTGAAATATGAAAAGAAAAAACGTATTATTTCATGACATATTCCAAATTAAACAATATTTATAAATAAATTTTACATCATATATCCCAGTTCTTATTCCTAAAAAACAAAAAAAAATCGAGGCAAAAAATAAAAACTAAAAATTTAAGCGTAAATAGTTTTTTAACTGTAAACGAGAGAAGAAGGTATAGTCGGTCAAGACCGACTATACCTTACCCTACACCATTGCCTATGTGTACCAAACTTCGGGAAGGAGCCAATTATGGACCTATAATTGTATT
>MINK01008527.1:241-14734 GCA_001735545.1 Phormia regina
ATACCAGATGAGTCAAATTGACACCATATTCAGAAAGGTTTAATACCCAATTTTTTTTTATCAATTTGCCGAACCTTTCAAAAAGGGTTAATACCCATTTTTTTTTATCAATTTGCTCAGCGATTGCGCCCTCCAAAGGTGTCTAATGAGTAGTTAAAGCTACGCAATCATTTTAGTCACGAAGAACAACTAGAAGATTATTATCACGTGATTATCGATAGGTAGGTACTATCACGGGGCACTGTATGATTGGGCGTATGTGGGAACATTGGAAATAGCTTTTACAGCAGTTGCATCTGTACAAGACTTGTTGTGTATATATCCAACACTGAAAGAACGTAGACAAGACTCCACAGTAGACAACTCCTTCATGATCTGAAGTGGCTCAATGTACAGTGGGGCAGAAATAAATCTGTAACTTCTGATTGACTCGTTGGATTTTCATTAAGTTTTCATGTATAGGCGTAGCAAAGGAGTGAGCAATGTCAAGTTTGGAAGGGGTACACAACAGACCTCTCAGGGGTGGATTTACGGGGGCTCAAATTGGGGTACCTCTGACATAAGAATTTTTTTTATAGTATCAAATGACTCGTGGTAGTACTTTGGCACTATTAAATATTAAATAATATCAAGAAAAGTACTATCAATATCAACTTTGTCAAAATTAACGACTTTAGTCACAATTTTCATAAAAGTTAAAAAAAGTAATAATAATAAAAAAGTATTTAACTTCAAACTTCAATATCTCTAAAAGTTTTTAAGTTTTAATTTTAATGAATTATATTGTATATATAAGAAGAATATGTCTTTTCAAATAAACTAAAAAAATATTATATTAATAGAGGTGTGTGTATGCTGAAAAAACAAATAGAATATTAAATATTGAAATTTTTCCATAAAATCATCTAATACTCACATCTTTTTAAATAACAAATTCTGTAAACATTTTTTCTTTTAAGATTTTCTAATGGCACGAATTAAACTTACCTTGGCCATATCAGTTATCGTATTGGCATTATCCATCAGTTTACGCTGATCCATTTTAACTTTTCGTAACCTAATTATTTTTTTGTTTATTTGTTACGATTTAGGAAAAAGTATTTTGTTTTTTTTTTTTAGGAAAATAATAAAAAAATAAAGAAAAAGAAGCCATAATGAATAATAAAATTATGTAAATGTAATTGTTTGTTAGTAGTTATTTGTTGATCAATTATTATTAATTATTTTTTTTTATTTATTATAAATGTCATTTGATTATTAATGAGTTATTAAGTTTCTTAGTTATTATTTATTTTAATAATTATTTATTATTTTTTATTGTTTATATTTATTAATTATTTATTATTATTTGTAATTTACCCTTTTCATTAATAAGGTTTTGGTTAAATTTATTAATTTATCATTTATTTATTATTTTTATTTTAATTATATTATTAGTAATTAATATCATTTGTTATTAATTATTAAATTTTTAATTTTATTTTTATTGAACTGCTATATATTATTATCTAAAATGCAAATGATTTTAACTAATTTTAAAATATATTAAGAGCAGCAGCTAAAAATAAACTTAAATAAAAATTCAATGAAAAAAAGCATAAATTATAAGATTTGTATGTTTGTATGTATGTGTAGTATTAATAATAAAATATTTTAATTATTTATTAAATACTTAAGTTTAAATAAAACTTTTATAAGGTTAGTTAAAGCCATTTGCATTTTATTTATTTTTTTATTATTTAAATATATTTTTATTTTTTTTAATAATTATTATTATTTATTATTATTTTTTTTTATAAATAATTATTATTTTCTATAAATTATATATTATTTTTGAAGGTTATTTTTAATCTAATAATAAATGTTAGTAAAATATTTCTAATAAAATAAATAATATTTTATAATAATAATAATATATATATTATTTTGAAAAATACTTAGCGATGAAAATTTAGAATTTCGTCGTTAAGATTGCAGAAAATCGTATCTCAAAATAAACCTTTAAAAAAATTATCAGTCCTCCTCTTGCTCTCTCTCACACACACACACACTCATTTAGTATCTTTGAAATGAAAACCTCCACCATTTTGTTTTTCTCCTTAGATGAAATTAAAATAATAAATGAATATATGTTTTTAACTAATTAAACTAATAAAATAAAACAAATTAATAATAATAAAAAAATTAAAAATAAAATCTCTAAATGATAATGAATTTAATTAAAAGGAAATAATCTAATGGTAGGGTTTCTGCAATCTTAACTGTAACGAAATTGTTTTAAGAAACTAATATTCAAAGTGAAAATTGGAGTTTACATTCAAATGTGTAAGTCCACCACTTGTTCTGTTCTATAATCATCAGCTTCCTAATATTTTCTATTAAAATTTTATTTCTCTCCTAACTATGTATAATCCTGCCTTTTAGTTTGTTTGTTTTTGTTTTTGTTTTATTAAGGGGTATATTGTTGGTATCTATTAACTGTTCGGTTTAAGCATGTAGTAGTTTAAATGTATTTTATAGTTTAAATGAATATTTTGAGATACGAATTTCTAAAAAATTAACGACATGTCTATTTGAAATATTGAAATAAAGCAAATGCATTTTTTTTTGTTGGTTGATTGGTTGTTTTTTTTATTGTTAAATTTTGTTAATTTGTTTTGGATGAAAAAAACACTTTGCATATTTGGCTTTACAACCTAGTTACAGGCTAGTAAAACGAGTTGTTAATAGTTTTGTTGGTGATTGGTATTTGTTAAACTTTTAATGAGTGGATGAAGCGGGGAAAAGACAAGACAAGACAATACACAAGTAACATAAATAATTTAAACAAACACTGGTTATTTCTATTGTAGTTTTGAAGTGTTTGTTTTAGGGGTTTGCTAGACAAATACTATGTACACATATTATATAAGCAGTTATAAGCAGGAGTTGAAAAGAATGTAATCATTTTTTAAATATTCCTTTAATATACTTATGACTGGAGAAAGCAAAAAAATAGTTTGTGTTATAGTCTGTTATAGAATATATCATGGACTTTTCTTAAGTCTATTGTCGAAACTATAGTCTAGTCCATAGTCTGGTTTATAGTTTATACTTTCGGCTATAGTTTATTTTATAAGCAGGACTATAGCTTATATTCTGGACAATAGTTTAGTCTGAACTTTAATTTGTAGTATGAACTATAGTTTATAGTATGGACCATAATTTATTCCATAATCTGGTGTATAGCTTGTTCCACAGTCTGTATTATAGTTTATTCTATAGTCTGGACTATAATTTTTATTACAGTCTGGACTTTCGTTTATAAACAGGAGTATAGTTTATAATCGGGAATATAGTTCATAGTTTGTAGTATTCTGGACTATAAATTATAGTCTGTACTATAGTTTAGAGTCTAAACTATAGTTTATAGTTTGGACTATAGTTTTTAGTCTGGACTATAGATTATAGTCTCGACTATAGATTATAGTCTCGACTATAGATTATAGTCTCGACTATAGATTATAGTCTGGACTATAGATTATAGCTTGGACTATAGTTTATAATCTGTACTATAGACTATAATTTATATTATAGTATGCACTAGAGTTTATAGTCTAGACTATAGTTTATAATCCGGGATATAGTTTGTATTTTGAATTAAAACTTATAGTCTACACTATATTTATAGTCTGGGCTATAGTTTATAATCTGGACAATAGATTTTAGTTTATACTCCAGATATAGTTTATAGTCTGAACTATTGATTATAGTCCGGACTATAGTTTATATTCTGGACTATAGTTTTTAGTATGGACTATAATCTACGGTCTAAACTATAATTTATAGTCTAAACTGTAATTTATAGTCTAAATTATAGTTTTTAGTCTGGACTATAGTTTATTTCATAGTCTGAACTATAGTTTATTCTGTAGTCTGGAGTCCAGACTCTGGACTGTAGTTTATTTTATAGTCTAATCTATATTTTATTTTATAATTAGCGTGGACTATATTTAAGTCTACAAATGAAACTATTTCAGTTTATTGTCTGGACTATAATATGTTGTGCTGTCTGGACTATTGTTTGGTTTATAGTCTCAAAAATAGTTTATAATCGAGCCTTTAGTTTGCTCCGTTTGTAGTGTAGTCTATGATAACCGCTACTGTTTGGAGTATAGTTATCCATAGACTGGACTATAGTCAACTCTTTAATCTATATTATAGTTTAGTTTATAGTCTGAAATACATTTTAGTTTATAGTCTGGTCTAAAGTTTAATCTACTGTCTGGATTTCAATCTATAGTCCGCCTTATAGTTTAGTCTAGAATATTGAGTATAGTTTACTTTGTATTCTGAAATATTGTTGAGCCTTTAGTTCGGCCTAGAGCTTAGTTTACAGTCTGGAGGATAGTTAAATTTATGGTCTAGGCTATAGTTTAGTCTACTCTCTGAAGTATTGTTTATAGTTTACACTGTAGTTTAGTTTATAGTCTGAAGCATAATTGAGTGTACAACCTAAACTACAGTCTGTCTAAGGTTTAGATTAGCACTGGATTGTGTTTTTTTTACAGTCTAAGCTATAGTTTCGTTTAAAGTCAGCAGTATAGTTAAGTTTATGATCTGGAATATCGTTTAGTCTGAAATACAGTTTAGGGTCTGGACTAAAGTGTAGTCTAGTCTATTGCGTGTACTATAGCTTATACATTCAGTATTACGGTTTAAAATCTGGTTTAATGTATAGTCTATAGTCTGGCCTATAGTTTTTTCTGCAGCCTAGATTACAGTTTAGTTTTCAGTTTCAGTTTATGGTCTGGAGTATAGTTATGGTTTTAAAGTCTATATTCTAGTCTGGAGTTAAGTCTATAGTGTACTCTAAAGTTTAGTAAACCAGTAATCAGCAATCAAGTTTGTTGTAATATAGATTTTCTTAGTATAGAGTTTAAATTGTAGGTTAATTTATTGACTATAATGTGTTATAAATTACTATACTGTCTAGTTGTATGTCTTATCTATAATCTTTTGAAGAATCTGATCCAAAGTCCAATCTGTAATTTAGTTTAAAATCTAGTTCAAAAGTTAGTATTTTGACCAGTACGCAGTTTGGTCTATAGTAAAGTTTTATTTTGTTATATAAATCGAAAATGAATACATTCTTTAAAACATCTGCTTTATTACAAATAAAATACGCTTGAATGAGGTTTTAAAACTAAGACTCTTATAATGAGAATTTATATAAATTTTTCTATAAGCTTTTATGGTTAGATTAACATATTTTTGTTTGAAATAAAGAAGAAGTTTGGTTGAGAAGTTAATTGTGCTGCTTGCTATTACTACTATTACATATAAGTACTATGCTAATAACCGAGACAGTATTCTCTACATAATAACGATAGCTCCTTAAGATTACATGAGAGGAAAAAAAAATATATGAAGTGTTAATAAATAGTTGTACACAATTTTGTGTAAAAAAACATGTTTAATACTTTTTGGACAATATACATACACACATATATATATATATATATATATTTAGAAAAATACACATTGTTTACAAAACAAACACATAACAGAAAATGTAAGTAACATTTAAAAAGCAATTGTTGTTGGTTTATATTGCAGCTTTAAAGATGTGAGCGTAACAAACGCCACAGTAAACACAACGAATATATTTTGAAAAAACAAACAAAGCAAATGAAGACTACAAGGACATAATGTATGAAGTAGTATTCTCTTGTTTGGTTAGTAGTAGTTAGTAATGGTTCGTTGTGTAAGAAGGAGTTCGCATATATAGAATAGCAGGCAGTTTCCTTTTTTCCCTATGGATTTCCGCTTAAAAAAAGTGCTTTT
This sequence comes from Phormia regina, assembly GCA_001735545.1. Classification (NCBI taxonomy): domain Eukaryota; kingdom Metazoa; phylum Arthropoda; class Insecta; order Diptera; family Calliphoridae; genus Phormia; species Phormia regina. The sequence goes on from MINK01008527.1 coordinate 6,068, forward strand.
TATTGAAACATTGAATATTTAGTGATTTTTCTTGTTTTGCTTTTGTTAGTATCCTATCGATTTGCTTTCTTTTTTTTAACACATTTTGGGGTAAATTTTCTATTACTAACTAACTTTTATTTATGAATTTTTATTCCCTTTTTAAGATATTCTTTTGATATTTTGTTTTCTTTGGTTAAAAAAATTGTTCTTTTGTATTTTTTTTTAGTTGGTAGTTGGTGTTGCTTGTTTAGAATTTGTTTTTGGTTTTTGTTTGAATACTCACGCATAAATTGCTAGAAGGAACTTTCTTTGGTGGGTTCTTACACGTCCGGGATTAACCCGTTTTACTAGTCTTGTATGTTTGTAAATGAGCCAAGTTTCACGAAGAACATTCGCCGCAGCATTTTTCAGCTAAAAAAAGTATATATTTTGGTTGTTTTTTTGTTTTTTTTTTGTATATATTTTTTTGATTTTTTTGTTATGTTATTTTTTTTTATATAGAAGAAAAAAAGGGAATAATACATATACAATGTTAGCGCTTTTTGTTTTTTTTTGATTGTTTTTAAAGCCATAAATTAAGATAAAATAAGATGTTAGAAAAAAATTAAATTTTGAGAAAAATATTGAAATAAAAATAAAATAAAAAAACGAGTGCAAAGTAAAGTACATAAGTTATAAAAGGTGTGAATTAAAGTTTGTAGAAAAAAAGTACATATATGGAAAATAAATTATGATATTATTTAAATGATGAATATGTTGACACTGTATTTTATTAAATATAATGTAATATTACCTTATAATTTAGGGCCTTTATACCCCTATTGAAATTTAAATATAGAACTTAACAGAAAGGTTTTCAAAATATAATACAGAAGATAAAGTATGACACTGTTTAGACTAGTTGTTTCTTTAAAAACCAATTGCTTAAGTGCAAAATTTACACTCACAAATTAATATTATCTATTATATAGTTTACTCCATAGATTATTGACATAGATATGAAGCTAAAAAAAAAACTCAATTGAGAAAAGTTTTTGTTTTTGTTAGCAATGAAATTTTTTACTAACACATTCTTAGACTAAGGTTTTTTTTTGACAATCGACAATCGACGAGGTTTTTGAAAACTGAACTTCATATCTATGTTATAATCTATGGTTTACTCCTTACATTAGTTTGTGGTGTTGTGTATTTTGTAGATAATAGTATAGTTTATAGTCTCGACTATAGTCTAGTTTATAGTCAAGTTTACAGTCCAGGTTATAAACTAGTTTATGGTTTAGACTATTGCCATATTTATGGTCTTATTTATAAATTACTTTATAAATCACACTAGTATAGTCTAGACTATAACATTGCTTAAGAACTAGTCTTCTATATAGTCTATAGTCTTTTTATAATCTAGTTTATATTTAGTCTAGATTAATAGTATAGTTTATGGTCAGACTATAGTCATTATTTATATTCTAGTTTATATTTCGAGTTTATATTTACTCCAGATTATAGTCCATTTTATAGTCTAGCTTAGATTATAGTCATTGTTTATAGTCTAGTTTATATTCTAAAGTATAGACCAATTTATAATCTATTGTATAGTTTTGTTTATATTCCTGTCAATTTTGTAAATTATAGTCTAGAATATCGACTAAAATCTTTTTCATAGTATATTAAAGTCTAGACTTTTTAGACTATAATATATTTATAGTCTGGACTATATTCTTGTTTTACTATACTAAACTATAAATTATTATAGTTAAATTTATAGTTTATTCTATAGTTTAGTTTATAACTTTGTCAATTTGCTAGACTATAGTCAAACTTAAAATGTAGACTATAGTCTAGTTTTGGAGTATTATTTATAGCCTAGTTATTATTCTAGTTTAATTTATAATCTATTCTATAATTTAGTTTTTAGTCAAGTCAATGTTCTAGAGTATAATCTAGTATATAGTCTGGTATATTAATAAGTGTACAGATTATATTATATTCTACTTAGTTATCTATACTAGACTATGAAATATTATAGTTTTATTTATAGTTTTTTCCATAGTTTGTAGTCTTGTCAATCCAATAGCTTATAGTCCAGCTTATAGACTAAAATATAGTCCAGTTTGAAGCCTTGTTTATATTATAGTTTATATTCTAGATTATAGTCTAGTGTAAAGTCCATTTTATATTTTAGTTTGTAGTCATATCAATATTCTAGTTCATAGTTTAATGTATAGTTCAGTTTATATTAGTATTTAGCCTAAACTAGACTATAACCTATTGTAGTATATTTTATAGTCTCTTTTATAGATATGTTTATAGTCTATAGTGTAGAATTAAACTTTATACTATAGACTAGTTTGGAGCTTTGTTCATAGTATAGTTTATAGTCTAGATTACAGTGTAGATGTAGTCTATTTTATAGTATATTTTACAGTTATAGTATTAGTTTACAGTCATATCAATATTTCAGTTTATTATCTAGTTTGTAGTCTAGAATAGGTCTAATGTATAGTTCAGTTTATATTTTAGTCTGTAGTCTATACTATTATACTCAGTCTAATTTATAGTATATCCTACCGTATAGTTTATAGTCTGTCAATATTCTAAACTATAGTCTTTCATATAGTCCAGTGTTTAGTATTGACTGCATCCTATTTCAGTTCTACTGTTTTTGAATTTTTTAAGTTTTATTAATAACTATGTCATATTTAACAACATTGAAATTTTTAGCAATATTTCAATATTCATAATATTTAAATGTTAATAATTATATTTTAAATATATTTCTATTTAAAACTATAGTTTTGCTTATAGTCTAGTTTTGATTATAGACCAATTTATAATAAATCATATAGTTGAGTTTTTCTTCTTGTCACTGATGTAGATTAAAGTCTATAATATAGATTATAGTCTTGTCTTAACTTCAGACTGTAGTCTTTTTTATAGTTTCGTTATTAGTCTAATTTTGAGAGTAGTTTATGGTCTAATTTATAGTCTAGTTTATAGAGTAGATAATAATCTAGTTAATAGTCTGGTTTATAGAGTAGTTTATAGTCTAGTTTACAGCCAATGTTATATAAAATAGTCTAATGTATAGCCTTAAATATAGACTATAGTCTTGTTTATAGTATATAGTCTTGACTTCAGACTATAGTCTATTTTATAGTTTCGTTGATAGTAATAGTTAATAGTCTAGTTTATAATCTAGTTTATAGACTAGTTTATAGTCTAGTTTATAGTTTACGCTAAATTTTAATTTAGTCTTGTTTATAATACATTATGGCTTATTTTATAGTCTTGATTTTTGACTATAGTTTATTTTATAGCCCAATTTATAGAGTAATTAATAGTTTAATTAATAACCTAGTTTATAGACTAGTTTACAGAGTAGTTTATAGTTTAGTTTAGAGTTTATTTTATGGTCTAGTTTAAAGTGCAGTCTAGACTAAAGTTTAGTTTAGACTATAAACCATGTTTAGCACATTGACTATATTTTAGTAAGGTAAGCTATATTATAGTTTAACAGTTTATCAAAAAACTTTATTTATAGTATTATATATGCTGTAGTCTACAGTACAGTTTATAGCCTAGACTATAGTCCTATTTATATTCTATTATTTTTAATCTGGATCATATTATTGTTTATATTATATAATATATATTATGATTTGGTTCTTCTTTAGTCTATATAGTCCAGTCATAGTTTAGACTAAAATTTAGTCTGTAATCTAAACTAAAGTTTATAGCCTGGACTATAGTTAAGTTTATAGATTGGACTATGGTTTATCTCATATTCTGGACTATTATTGAGATTATATACGGGACGGTAAATAGCCAATAGTCTAAACTCTAGAGTACTGTCAACAGTTTAGTCTATGCTTAGAATTGGAGTTTATAGTCTTCTTATAAATGTGGGGATTATATTCTGGTCTTTGTCTGATTGGATATAGTATATCTATTGTACAGTCAATAGTCTAGGAAAAACTAAAATATTATAAAATAAAAGAATATTACAACAGATGACATTTAAAAGCCTCAACTTATTATAGTATATAGTAACGTGTAATTCAATAGTTTTTTCTATAGCTATGTTTACAATCTACATACTGTGGAGTCATGTTTTATATTTTAGTCAAGATTATGCAAATCATATTAGCAATTTTGGCTATAGTCTGTATAATATATTATAGCCCTGTCTATGGTAAAATTAGTATTTAATATACTACACTGCAATATAATTTGTATTATAATCTATATTATATTCAATTAAGATTAAGTTAAGTTTTAAATTATTCTTTATAAAATAAAAAGATTCTAATGTATTTTCAAAACTATTTTATTTTATATTGTATTTGAAACAGAGAATTAAGAGATTAAATTTTAATTATTCTCTTTCAAAAACTTATAATTTTTAAATCAAATAAAATATTTCTTCATTAAAATAAATATCTTCTCTCACATTCCTTATTTTACATTCTATTTAACAATAAATCAACACAGTGTCAACATTAAACATGATTTTATAGAAATCCTTTTTCAATTATTTTTCCAATATTGATTAAAAAATCAAATGGAAAAAATGTAAGAGAAACATCAAATAAACCACAATACAATAATTTTAAATTAAATACAAAAAAGCAACAGTTAAAAGTGTAAAAATAAACATGCTGGGCTAAAGAAAATTAAAAAAATAAATAAATGAAAAAAAAAAAAAAACAATAAAAAAATAAAGAGAATTAAATGTGAAGGCAAATAAAAAGGATAATAAAAAAATAACAAATTAAATAAATAATAGTTAATACTAGTTAATTGTAATTGAAACTTAAAATAGCAACAACTACAAGTAACGTATATAATATATATATATATACATTCAATTACAATACTACTACTACTGACATTGGTTGGTGTATGTACTTTAACACTGTACATACACAAAAAAAAAAAAAAAAACTACTATAAATAATTACTACTACAACTACAAAACTATAGTATGTACAGCAGTTATTCTTACGAATTGAAAAGATAAAGATAGAAAGAGATAGCAGCTACAATTAAAATGACACAACTATAACAATTAAAAATAAATTAAGTTTTATTTAATTGAACTAAATGGTTTACTATTTTAACTTCACTTTTTTTTAATTCTTTTTTTTTTATTATTATTTTTGTTGTTGCAATTTTAATTTAAATAAACTGTCTGTATTGAATTGAATGCAAGAAATTGTTAAGTAGATTGTTGGTAAATTTAAATAAATTAGTGCAAGAAGGCAAGCAATTAAATTCAACTAAATACAATAAATATAATTATATAAATATTTTTTTAAAGGATTAAATAGTATTAGAGAAAAAGTAGAAAGTAAAACAAACGAAAAAAAAAGAAAACAAACACACACTGACACATAAAACAATAAAAATTTTAATACAAATTTAAACAAGAAAAGTAGAATTTGTTATAAAACCAAAAAATTTAGAAAATAAATTAAAATTAAAAAAAATAAAAATAAAACATTAACACAAACAAACAAACGACAAACGATTTAAAATACCCTTTTTGTTAACTGTGTGTCCATCATAAAATTATGCACATGTTTTTCCGCTCGTGTTAATTCCAATTTTCTAGAGACAACCGCTACAAGTAGAGCCGTACAACCGGCACCCTGCAAAGAAAATATTTTTGTGTTTTTTTTGAAGAATAAGAAAAATAATAAAAAAAAAAAATATATTAATAAATATTTATTATAAATTTTTTGATTTAGTTTATTAATAAATAACAAATTAGTTGCTTTATTTTTTTATTTTTAAAAAGTTTTCGGTCCTTTGTCTTCATTTAAAATCATATTTCGGTATTAAATTATTTTATATTCATTTTTGTTGTTATTGTATTGGTTCTTTAAAATATTAATTAGTGGTTATATAATCGGTATATAACATTATTTTATTTAAGCCTTTTTTCCGCTATGACTTTTATTAATTTCTTTCTCTTATTGTGAGGTCACATTTATTGTCCTTTTTGTCCTCCTGTATGGTCAAGTATTTAACTATCACATTAATTTTATACATTTAAGGTGATTTTATTTAATTTTTTTTTTATATACAATATCGCATCCTTTTTTTTTTGAATACCTTACAATTTCAATGGATTTAAATACCACACATGTTTTTACTTTGCACATTTATGGTTAATAAAATACGTACACTTTCGTAATATCTCCCAAGTACACCTTATTATAGACTATGCTGTACACCTTATTATAGACTATGCTGTAGTCTATATTATAGACTATGCTGTAGTCTATATTATAGACTATGCTATAGTCTATATTATAGACTATGCTGTAGTCTATAATATTTACTAGATTTTAGCATAGTCTATAATATAGACTATGTTATAGACTATAATATAGTCTATGCTGTAGTCTATAATATAGACTATGCTGTAGTCTATATTAAATACTATGCTATAGACTATATTATAGACTATGCTAAAATCTATATTATAGACTATGCTATGGTCTATATTACTATGTCTATATTATAGACTATGCTATGGTCTATATTACAGACTATGCTATGGTCTATATTATAGACTATGCTATAATCTATATTATAGACTATGCCTTAGTCTGTATTAGATGCCTTAGTCTATATTATAGACTATGCTATAGTCTAGATTATATATTATGATATACTCTATATTCTATACTATGCTATAGTCTATATTATAGACAATGCTATAGTCTATATTATAGACTATGCTAAAGTCTATCTTATAGACAGTGCTATAGTTTATACTACAGATAATGTTATGGACTATGCTAAGTCTATATTATAGATTATGCTATAGTCTGTATTATAGACTACAGCTGTAGTCTATATTATAGACTATGCTATAGTCTATAATATGGACTATGCTGTAGTCTATAATATACAGACTATATCATAGTCTATATGGACTATGCTAAGTCTATATTATGGACTATGCTGAGTCTATATTATGGACTATGCTATGTCTATATTATAGACCATACTATAGACTATGCTATAGTCTGTATTATAGACTATGCTGTAGTCTATATTATAGACTATGCTATAGTCTATAATATGGACTATGCTGTAGTCTATAATATACAGACTATATCATAGTCTATACGGACTATGCTAAGTCTATATTATGGACTATGCTGAGTCTATATTATGGACTATGCTGAGTCTATATTATGGACTATGCTATAGTCTATATTATAGACTATGCTATAGTCTATATTATAAGCTATGCCATAATTCTATATTTTGTTATTGAAAAATCAATAATTTATAATTAAGATAAATTCTTAGTGTACCTATTTTTTTGACCATATATGTAAAGGTGTAAACAAGTGTGTATAGTTCAAGATTAAAAGCTGTATTAAGTCTTAAACAATACAGCCATACGAAAGTATTTATATTAATACAATTTAATCATTGTTGAACACAGTTTAAATATCATGACCAGGGCAACCGAAAAAAAGCAACAATATAATTTTATATTTATGAAACGTAATAGTTTAATATTTACTTTTTAATGAATTTTGCAAAAAGTTTTTTACAAAATAGAAATAGTTCGTTAACTTTTGACTTGTTAGAGATATCTCAGTAAAATTTAACATGGTCAGAGCTAATTTATTTGGGAGTGTTTTATGTAAAGGAGTACTGGTAGGTGTAATTTAATGAAAAGCGATATTTCGTATTAAACTTTTTATTTTATGTCTTTTTAATTCGAAAATTTTTATAAATTTTATATTAATCAATAGACTTAAAACTCCCTTTTTGAGCATATTTTATTTGGTTACCCAGGTCATGACATTATGGCGTCATACTTGCATAGAGGTTCAAAATTTCTCTATTGTTTTTTTCCAAGTATTGTTGTATTGTTTGATTACATACATTCATGTAAATGTATAAGTAATGGTTTTGTTTACTTTAATCTTATGTGTATGCATATACGTATGTGTATTAGTGGATATGAAAGAGGGAAATAGTGGGTTTATGGTTAAGTGGTTATATGGTATAATTTTTTTTTTTTTTATAAAATTATTGTAGTATGTCCATATGTGAGTATGAGTGTTTTCATGTGTCTTGTTGATTTTATCTAGTTAATTCAGTCAATTTTCATTATGTCTGTGTTTGTGTGTGTGTGTGAATATTTTCTGTTTAAAAATCAACATTAAAATTTTAACACTTCCTTTACTATGCTACCAACACATACACATATTTGTATGTATGTATAAGTAATTAACAGTTCATTATACAATTTTTTGTATAAAACCCTGAAGTTTTATTATATTAGTAAGAATTTTATTAGGCACTATTGATCTTAAGTGAAAAAAAAAAAAAAAAACAATTAGAAACTAAATTGACTAAATTCTTTGAAACTAACTTTATTCTTTTAATAACTTTCTCTTATTTATGAAAAAGGCTCAAAATTTATACTCACTACTGTCTAGATAGCTTAGAGAAAGTAAAGTAGCTTTTTAAGGATTAAACATTTCTGGTTTTCTTTTCTTAGCATAATTTAGGAAGATAGTTAAGTTAATTGTAAAAATTTAATATTGTTTAGTTTTTAGAAGAAAATATATTTCGAGATGACAGGAAGAACTGCAGGGTAAAACTAAATTAACTCTATGTGTGTCTGGCTACTTGCTAAAGACTGTGATA